>SNQJ01S0017380.1:20109-83790 GCA_010110895.2 Picea sitchensis | reverse complement strand
ATGGCTCAGACCCCACTGGTTGGGTCACACAAATGGAACATTATTTCTCTCTCTACAACATTACCGATGACTTGGCCAAACTCAAGTATGGTGTTCTCCATCTAGATCAAGAACACTGGCAATGGTGGCAATGGATTAAGTTTCAAATCCATTAATAGTTGGATTAAGTTTCAGAAGGACTTTCTAGATAAGTTTGTTGAAGAGACAAGTATCGGGGCCTTGATGCCTCAACTTTTTGTTTCCATCATGGGTCCCAAAGAGAAGGTCAAAGAATTTAATTAGATATTCACAACCATCCTTAACAAATTTCAACCTGACGCTAAACCTTCCCAAGAAATTCCAGTTGAGGTATATGCTAATGCATTACCATCCTCTGTCTCTATGTTCGTTAAGAGGGCTGCTAAACTCACTCTCACTGAGAATTTTGAGGAAGACAAAATTATTGAATTTCAAATGAAAGGCTGCAAATATAGTCATATCTCCTTGTTGAAGAAGGAAACACAACAACCACCTAGGAGGGGAATCTTACTAACATGGCCACTAGGTAAACCAACTAAACAAAGCGTTGAAAAGGATAATGTTGACTTGGAAATTTTACAAAGGATGGTCAAGAAACTATCTAATGAAATTGTGGACATGAAAAGGAACGTAGGGGAAGGCACATCAAACTATGGACCCTACAAACCATTTTTTAGAATACCTATGTCATTTAAATCCATAGAACCCCCACCTGCTAACTTGAACACCTATTTAGGGGAAGTGGCCTCTGATTCTTATTGTAACTACCATCAAGAAAATCATTTAGAAAAGGAATTCCTTGAATGGTTAATGCCATGAACTTATTGGCCAACCATTTCATGTATGGTTGTGCTCTAACTGGACAACCCAATGACCAAACATCAAATACTGTAGAAGATGAGGTTAATGAGCCACCCGAGAAAAAAATTGTGGTTCTGTGGGATGTCAACCATACATCATCTTATGATATCCCTCTAGAAGAAGAGGAACTATCAGAATCTCTAGCAGTCCAAACTAGGAGAAAAGGACCCATCATGCATAATCAACATGTCATAGCACAAGCTCTTAAGAGGTCTGAGAAAAAATTCTCCTCTGCTCAACCGACCCAACCACTTAATCATGTCCCAAAGTTACAGGTTCATGAAACAAAAAAAATAGAATATAATGTGGTAGAAGCCTGAAAATTTTGAAAGACAACATTTTTGTAATGGACTTATGCATAATTCCTCAGCAGAAGGATCTATTGCTACAATCCTTGGAAGAGGATGACAAGCTCATGTTAAATCCTAACCCAAATCCAAGCTCCGGGAAAGGAAACTCTGGGGAATCTAGAAGGCCTAATGTGAATACGGTGTCTGCTAATAATAAACCTCGGTCATTTTTCCCATCGTTTTTGTCAACCTTTGAAATATACAACAGAAATATGCACTACTATTTAGTTGAATATGACACTTTTTCGAACGTCATGCCTCTGTCAATATGTAAGAAGTTGAATGCTAACCCTACAAAAAGTGATGTGCATATTATTCAACTAGATAGAACTGATGTTAATCTAATTAGTGAACTAAAGGATGTCATGATCTGGATCGCCTCTAACCCAAAATTCCACTAGGTCATAAACATCATAATTATAGATATTCCAGAAGCATATGGGATGTTGTTAAGTAGGGTTTGGTCCGAAAAAATACATGGATATTTCAGTATGGATTGGTCCCACATTAGTTACCATTGAAGATAAATCCAAACATGATCATTATTAACCAAGAAAATTATTTGAAGCACATGGTCATTGACATGGAGGCTCCTAACGAGCCTTTCTCTATTGAATTCCCGATCCTAGGAAATTATTCTTGCGACTCTGACTTTGGTAATTTCTCACCAACATTATCCGAAGTATTATTTTCATAAATTTCAAAGTTTCCACTGCATAAATAATCAAGAAAAACCTCCAATATACACTCTTTCCACTACAATTGATCAAGATTTGTAGGGGTAATCTTCATTGTTATTCTGCATGCGACCTCGTGTTTATCCCCTATGTTAGAGGGGATTCATGGCTATTCCTATAAAAAAGTTGGATCTTGTCACTCTTTAGGGTTCTACAGTCTTGTTTTAGTGTCCTTGGATAATTTACTCTCCGCCCTACAACCAAGGCCCTAAAATCCTAGACTTGTTGGTTTTCTATAAAAGAAAAAAGTCTAATTGATTTTAGATTATGCACTTGTTCCTTTTATTGTTGTTGTTACTCAAAAGGGGAAATGGAAGTGAAACTATATGGTGTTATCACTCTGACTCCAAGAAGACTTCAAAAGAAAAAATGAATGGATTGCAATATTTAGTTTCGATGAATCCTATCTACATAAAGGAGCAAGAGGTTTCAAGAAAAGAAACAAGTTTAACATTCAATGCAAGAAACATGAACTACTCTTTGAATGCAAAAGGTATTTTTTATATGAGTCAAAGAAACTGTAGGATATACGATTCCTGACCCCCACGACCATGAGGGGGAAAGGTTTTTTTTAATGCAATTTACTTTGCTTTAAAGTGCAAGCTCAAAAATGCTCCACCCAAGAATGCAAGAATTATTGTTTGTTTTTAAATGCAATGAAATGATTTCGCAATGTTTTCTTCTTCCTTACTTTCCATGAAATATTTCAATGTCGAGGCAAATAATTACAAAGAAAAAAATCCAAAAAAAACATGCACTCAAGCCAAAATAATCCATATACAATGAACTCACAGAGTTAGGACCCCAACGAAAGGTGGTATACCTTAATGCATGAATTCCCTCGTCCCATGCATTGAATTCATGGGGTGTCATATTCTCCAAAACAATTATTGCATTAACTTTCCATTTCATATGAAATTCCACTACTCATAATCAACCAATTATATGTCTGAAACATTGCCAAGTATGAAAAAGTTTGCATGCCATTTAACCTTGTCAACTAACTTATAACTCTACCAACTCAAACAACGATCCAAATTTCACATCAACCTCATATCTAATGTTCACAATTAAAACCTCACTGAAAGCACATGAATGATATAACCAACATATATATTCAATATTCGACGCTATGGTATAGCTATGAGGTGGTGGATAATATGAACGTTAAGTTCATATATTATACTATATGAATTGAAAACTTTAAAATATTGACCATTTCATTTCAACATGTCACCTTTATACATAGAATGAATGCTTCCATATATGAATGTAGTAACATGTGTAGAGCCAATTTTTTATATATATGGTAAACCATATAAAAAAATAACTTGTCATCTCTAGATCACACCATCCTTTAGAACTCAACCTTTTGTAATCAATGTTTGTTGAGATACAAAAATTATAAAAATCCTTTAAGTACTTCATAATCTGCCTGTAAAAGTATCAATGTTATTTATGAGTTGAATGTGTCCAGGAAAGAGGATATTTTGAAGTTTGTATGAACATAACCTTTCTTCTTTTATGTGCAACTAGATTGATAGTAAAGCCCATAACAAAATGAAGAAGGAAATATTATCACTGCCTAATGTTAGTGATACCATTTCAATAAAGTGGTGACATTCATTCCCGGAGATAATTGAAATTAAACATCCATTCGTTCTTTCTAAAGGTCCCACCTATAGTTAAAATATTTATATATCATAGATAATAAAATTTTCAAATTATGTCTTGCAACCATTTGCAGGCTGGTGGCTAGTTGTGAGTTTGCGAGTCAACAAAACCCTACAGTTCTAGGAGACCAAGATCATTATTTCAATGGGTTAGGGTGAGAACCCCCTTGCTGTACCTCCACTTTTATTCTTGGTGTGTTTTGAACCTTCACCCATCATATTTGGAAATGCTTGTTGAGACCCCGGTAGAATATATTTATGAGCTTATTCTTCCTTAACAATACGTTTTACCTTCCTCCCCGATCTTCGTGGAAATTTTTCTTCAGAAGATCTATCATCCTTCCCTTCTTCTCATATACTCTCCATTTATGAGTTATATTTTTCATTTGAATTAGGAGACTTCAACATCTTTGAAGGATTCTAAGTCTTCTTGTCTTGGGTCTTGCGATTCGGTCCCTTCTTTACCGAAATTTCAAAGGTGACTCTTTTATCCTCCATTTACTTCAAGTTTTCTGAGTTCTTCAAATGAATTTGAGGGACCTCTTGGACTGAAGGTGGCTCCTTGTTGGCTACCTCAGAATACATGGGGGGTCGGAATGGCCTCCTCCTTAGAGTTCACCAACTGAGACAAGGAATTAAATCTATTATGGATAGCATATGGCATGAATTTTCTGTGGTTTTCGATGACTTTTGAGGGTGATTTCAGGCCAACATAAGAAGGGCCCACTAAGGAGGACGGTACCCGGTGTTCATCACTCAACACACTCTTAAAATTGTCAATTTTTCGGTACCACTTTTTCTTTTATTTTTTGTTTTGTCTCCATTTTATTTTATGTAAGTTTCATATTTACCATTGTTTCCTGGTCTATTCATTGTTCTTAAATTTTGGCTTTCATTTACAAAACCAAAAAAATCCCGCAAAAATATCATATTTTTCACAAGAGAGAAAAAAACAAAATAAGATACTTAACGATTTTCCTAGAAATGTCTTCGACATCACTGCTAGAAGCAAAGTTATCTGACACCTGACGATCATTTCTCTAATACATCAACGGTGATAAATATTGGGCATCAACCGAAGAAATACAAGTATCAAACTGTGTGGCACATCCTCAAGCACGCCAACATCGATTAACATCAGGCATAGGTTGTTTCAAATAGCAGTTGCATGAATGCACAACTCGCTCATAAAAGGGTCGACACTGAGAGTGTCGGGCATCGATGATATCAACGAACAAATACTTGCTGGAAAATCCAAGAGGTAGTCACCGACACCGATTAACATCAGCCATCAACACCCAATGTTGTTCACATGACAAAAAAAGTGCAAACAATGAGGTCGACGCCAAACGTCGATAGACGTCGATGTCGACAGATCAGGAAAGGAAAAAACTGATCCTTCAACGCGTGCACCTCTCCTTTCTGATGCCCGATCAAAAAATATTGATGAGGAGTCTGGGTCGTCAGTTGGGTCTCTCTAAATACCTCCAAAATAATCAGGACCATCCATCTATAGATTTTCCATATGCATGCATTCCAACAATTTCGACTAGTTAATAGATGTTGTGTCAGTATCTTGATCAAACCACATGTACTAGAATATTATATCTTTGTCTCCACCGGGATCGACGATTTGACCATGTGCAAGTCTTTAAAATCCTCTAATGAGTAGAATTCCCGACTCCCGATCTTAAATGTTGTTGCACGCCAATCAACGATTGTTTGAAATCCCCGATAGACGATTCCAAAGTCCCTTCACGTTGTTGATTCTCTCATCACATTTACTTCTAAGGATGACACATGCGATGTAAGAAATAAATAAAGATCTATAGTAGATTTTCTATACTAAAGGGTGATGAGTTCGGGTGTGAGGGCATAACTAATATTTCTTTAAATGTATTTGTGAACGATTTCATAATTCACGAAGAATTGTTTAATTGTTTCACGATAACTCACATTTTATCCAATTTCACCTAAGTATTCAGTTGTGCTATATTTATTGTAAATCTCCGCACTGGTGAGTACTTGACCCAGGAAAATATTCACGCACATGTATTTGTGATAATTTCCTCTACAACTCTATTGATAGAAGGGATATTGAGTTAAGTTGTTGTATTGCAGGAAATATTCCACCCTAATGACTAGTAACTTGCCAATCACTGAAGACCTTGAAGGTAGGAAATGAGAAAGTCGGAGAGGCATCCATCTCGGCTGCTAAGAAGTTGGAGTTTTTCTCAAAGGCGAAGTTGGAGTTGGTGGTTAAAATTTCACAGAAGAAGACAGTGAGCCCACCTCTACTTTTCAAAGATACAGACAATAACACGACATATAAGGTAACCATTCCCTCTTGGATTGATTTATACAACAAAATTCATTATGAATATTTCCTAGAATTCATGCCTCATAGCGACCCGGAAGTGAGGGAGTTGGATGACCAAATGTTCCAGAACATCATGCATTCTTCATTATATATGGCGGCAGCTAGGGCCCTTATTTTACCGTGTGTGGAAACTCTAGAATGGATCATCCATCATGCCAACGTAGAGAAATACTTGCTAAATAACAAATAGGGAGAGTGTATCGACATCTTCTTGCTAATAGAAGTAGGCACATACTAAAAAATTAAGGACGTCGAAGTCAGGTTGAACAAGGATTTTGTTGTGGTGTTCTATGAATTCCATAATACCAGTCTATTTCCAGCATCATGGTGGAGGGAAGACAATAAATTTTTTAATTGGGCCTCATGGTGGTACAACACGATGAACCTTCAAGAAACTTACATTCTCCTGATGGCCCTAATCTGTCGTCTATACGGGGAAAAGGATTTCTCCAAGTTCTCCAAGTCTTGGATTCCTTTGGATTATACAATAGCTATATCTGGAAGCATCTTCAACTGGGGAGAAATTATTTCTAAGCAATTGAGCACCAGCATAGAGGAATCTCATAATAAAAAAACCAGATAAACCCCTACATTATAGATGGCATATTATCTCCTAGATACGATATGTGCTAGGAATGTATTACCAAGTTTGAGCTTAAGCTGGAATATCTATGAATTTTTGGTACATGTTTATTTCAACATCCTATGGGAGAACATGTATAAAATCTCAACCTCTATAATATTCGATGGATTTATAGCTCAAGTGTAGTCACTAATATTTAAACAAGACTTCCCAAGGCTCTCAAAAGTAGCAAGGAAAGTGATATCCAAGATTGGGCATTGGTATCTAGAGGAAAGAAGCTCATATATCATAATTTTTGGATCCACTGGTGCAACACACTTGTTGCCAATCCATGTGCTCGATAAACTAGTGTTGGGGGGGATTTACTCCCATACCATATTGCAATGGTTCAATGCTTCTTTGGTAAAATAAATGAAAAGGGTATTTATCCCCTATGGGTTTTATGTAGGTTACCATTTTGTGAAGGACACTACACATGCCAGACAAGAAGCTCGGAGCCAAAAGGAGTACAAGTTTTTTACTGGGGGATACAAGAAACATGACCCTAGGAAACTGGTTGTTGAGAATACTAATCAGGTGATATCCCATTGGCCATATGCACATTTTTTATTTTTAGGGAAAAATATTCACGGAGAATGCCTTGGACTCGGATCAAGTATTACAAAGAAAATAAAAATTGGACCTAGTCAGGTTCATGGCCTTGCTTGGGGATGAACAATTAGAATTTTTAGAGAAAACAATTGAGGCAATGGCACAAGTGCAACATGAAGGTTCATAGCAGACAAAAAAAAATTCAGAGGCACAAAGAATATTAGAATAAGAATAAAGAATGATTCAACTACAAAGGGAGACAGTCATAGCACCATAAATAACATCCGTGGTAATAACCCCAGTCACGCTCAGAGAAGAAGGGGATATAGAAAACCATGGAAATACAAGAGAACCAAAAGTTGAGCCAACAACTGCAATTTCAGCAAATCCATCGGGCTTGAGGGGAGTGGATCCTAATATTGTTGATTTGATCATGGTATACAATAGTGACGTAGAGGAGGTGTATCCTACAATTTCTATTTTGAATGAGGCAGTAACAAGGATGTTGGACACACGATTACCCCAAGGACGACAACCTTTGGACACAAAGGAAAGTATGAATACAACTAAAGGCCATATCACCTCTTCAAATTGAACCTCACAGACATTGGATAGAGGGGAAGGTTGTAACAAAGGCCAGGATGAGCCAAGAGATAGAGAGAAAACATAAACTCTAAGGAATAAATATGTTGATGGTATAAATATTGACATCAAAAAGAATGAAATAGAAGGAAAATGGGAAGAACAAGGGAACCTCGATGCTGATAATTCATCAGGAGGTAACGCTAGCAAAAGAGTGGTTGATGAAGAGTTGGAGAGTAACAAAGGATATGAATATATCTAGATAGGACCGTCAACACATTATACACTCCCAAGATCATCTACTTCGGTAGAAACCACAATAGAAGGGGTCACGGAAAATACCTCCAACATTGAACACATTGGAGATTCACCCATTAAGCTAGGAGCCGGAAAAGGTAAGGAGGCAGTGCTTGAGGATTTTCATAAAAGAAGAAGCTTAGTAAATTCCCTCTCATGGGGTGACCAGCCGATTCCAGAGCCTGTAGATGAGGTGGTTGATGTCCAATCTATATATTATGAAAGAAAGAGGTAGGTGGTGGTAAGAAGGTCAGGAAATAAGATCAGACTCACTCTGGACAAGGCAATGTTAATTACCATGAAAGATACCATGTTGAATGCTAAGTAGTCCAAGGTGAGAAAACTATTGGGAGCAGGCATGGATATATCTAGTTCCACCATGGACAGGGTAAGAGAGAATGAGTGTGAAGTTGGCTCTATGAGAGATGAGTTAGTGAAACTTAGGCATCAAGTGGAATATTACCACAACACCACATAGGCAATTAGATTCATGAGAGTTGAGCTCAGATAGATCTATAGTCAATTTAAGTCTGAAAGAGAAATGTTTATGACCCAGATCATTGGCTATTAGGAGGAAACGTTGATGGGCATCTTATATTACAAAGACATGATGAAATGGTCCGAGAAATCTCATCACGTTTTAGAACAAATTGAGTACATCAAGAAATCCATAAAGGTCGGGGAGCAGAGGAACATGGCGTCAGGATGCTCACAAACGAGAGCTTGGTTAGGTTCAAAACAACAACAGAGTATTGGGTACAATTGGTGATTGAGCCACATTAGAAAATGCAAGAAATATGGGAATAATGTCTCGGGAATCAGAACAACATCAATCCAAAGATGCCAAACCTTCGATTCCCACAATTCAACACACCCTGTGACTTTTTCAACCTTCACGTGATATTCTAACAGTTCGAGGAGCTCGATGCTAAATTTGAAGCGGAAGTTCAGGATATATGAATACTTGAAAAGGGACAAGTTAAGATATTCACCAATGGATTGATCGAGGTAGCATGGGTCCTATGGGATCTAGGCTCTGAGGTGAACAAATTCAAATACTAGGTGATGGAAATGAAGTATAAAATCAGCATGTTGATGGAGCAACATCAATTCCCATATTTTCATACATGTGAGGATCTATTCTCCTGGTGGTCTGAGTATGACAGAGAGAACCCTTTGAGATGACAGAAGCTAACTGATAGCGTCCACGTGGACACACTCCACTTTATCTTTTGTTTTCTTTTGTTAAGTGAACATTGTTGTTAATTTTTTGCATGATATTTTTGTATAAATAAAGAGGTCGACCTTGTTTTGAAGGCTCGACAGTTTTGTGTAATAGATTATAGTTAGATGAAAAACTATTTTGGATTTTAATATTGAATCTCATCTTGAGCCGAAGACAAATTTCTTCCAAAGTTTGTGGATTAGCGTAGTCTGTGGATTGTTATGCATATAGTTGTCTACTCTGAGCTATTTAGTAAGATTGTAAATGTGTTTAAGCTATATTAAATGATTATGATTGTTGAATGAATATTGGTATAAATTTTGACAATGTTTTAAAATAAGTTGTGTTATACTRTAATCAAAATTATTTCCAGCTACTTGTTATTGGCRCATACGATTCCCTTTCTTAGATGATATTTGTTGTTTTATTAATAGAAAAATATCATTGTTTAATATAGATTGGAAAGAAATATCATTTGCATGTTGTTGGTAAAGGTTAACCYRCACTCAACCTTCTTCTRAATTTAGTTATTGAATACTTCCTAAATAAACTAATAACAAAATGAGTCTAGAAGATCCATTCTTAGACCCAAAATAAATCCCATCGAAACTTTCCAGATTGTTCGTCCATAGAATCATGCTACCTTAAATAGGGAAGAGTCTAATTGGGCATCGTATCTGGGCATGATTCCTATTGTTGAGTTAAAGGTAATTTTGACCCCTCAACAGAATTGGTGCTAGAAGGAGGGCCTGATTGAATGCATGGTTGGTCAAAATAGTTCTTTCAATAGAAACGTACCTCAAACAACCTATAGATTCAAAACAACCCACACGCATGGCTAGTCCTTCTTAGGATAGCCTTAATATTGAAGGTACCCCTACTACCTGTGAGTCACCACACGCTAAATACTACTCGTACCTTCAGCCAAAAATTCGCTATGTGATTCCTCACAACAAAATCAACACATTTAGGAGGATTACCAGAGCATATGCTCATCAAATAGGATCACTTCCATTAGCCTTGTTTCTTCCTTGCAGGAAACAAACTTCCATACTATAAGTGGATACCCCGGATCACACCTTTTTTCCATAGGGTTGAATATATAGTAGATTTCTCCTTAACTGAAATCGACCATCCCCTTAGTTTTATTCATGAAACCACTATTGTCACCCCACCATCAAGTACACACTCTGATAGTGAAAGTTATGGATCCAAAGAAGCCGAATCCAACTTAGAGGAATCAAATAATGGGTCAGACTAAATGGAAAATAACAATGAAGAAATCCCAGAAGGTAATGATCAATCTTCCAACAACCAACCATGGCTAGCTAGGGATGCCCTAGTCATACCAGGATGATTACACCATTTTCCTAGGCACCCAAAGAAACTTCTCCCAAAATATGATCTTCAGACCTTCAGGTTTCCCAAAGATCACATCAAGAAATTCATATTGGCAATAATATTGATGAATTTCTAGCATGAGGATGTAGTGTGCAGATTGTTCCCTCACATTTTCGAGAACACGGCTTCGACATGGTATTTCAATCTCCCGGACGGATCCATTAATAGATGGATGGAATTTTAGAAGGAATTTATGGATAAGTTTGTTGAAGAGACAACTATTGGGGCCTTGATGGCTCAGCTTTTTGTTTCCACCATGGGTCCCAAAGAGAAGGTCAAAGACTTTAATCAAAGATTCACAACAATCCTTAAAAAAATTCAACCTGATGTTAAACCTACCCAAGAACTGCAAATTGAGGTATATGCTAATGCATTACCAACCTCCGTCTCTATGTTCATTAAGAGGGCTACTAAAATTACTCAGGTTGAGAATTTTGAGGAAGCCAAAATTATTGAATTTGAAATGAAAGGCTACAAAAATAGCCATATCTCCTTGTCGAAGAAGGAAACACAACAACCGCCCATGAGGGGAATCTTACTAACATGGCCACCGAGTAAACCAATAGAACAAAGCATTGAAAAGGATAACGTTGACTTGGAACGTTTACAAAGGATGGTTAAGAAACTATCTAACGAAATTATAGACATGAAAAGGATCTCATGGGAAGGCACATCAAACCCTAGACCCTACAAACCATTTTTTAGAAGACCTCCATTGTTTATATCCATAGAACCCCCACCTTCTAACTTGAACATCTATTTAGGGGAAGTGGCCTCTGATTCTTACTATAATTACCATCAATAACATCATTTAGAAAAGGACTACCCTCAAAGGGTTAATGCCATGAAATTATTGTCCAACCATTTCTTGGATGGTTGTGCTCTAACTGTACAACCCAATGACCAAACATCAAATACTGTAGAAGATGAAGTTAATGAGCCACCCAAGCAAACAAATATGGTTATGTGGGATGACAACCATACATAATTTTATGATATCCCTCTAGAAGAAGAGGAACTACATGAATTTGTAACAGTCAAAATTAGGAGCAAAGGACCCATCATGCAAAATCAACATGTCATAGCACAAGCTCCTAAGAGGTACAAGAAACAATTATCCTCGGCTCAACTGACCCAAACACTTATTCCTACCCTAAAGTTCCAGGTTCACAAAACAACAAAAATAGAATATAATGTGGTAGAAGACTTGAAAAAGTTGAAAGCCAACATTTTTGTAATTGTCTTATGCATAATTCCTCGGTAGAAGGATCTACTGCTACAAGCCTTGGAAGAGGATGACAAGCTCATGTTAAATCCTAACTCAAATCCAAGCTTTGGGAAAGGAAACTCTAGAGAAGGTAGAAGGCCTAATGTGAATACAGTGTCTGCCAATAACAAACCTCGGTCAATTGTCCCACCGTCTTTGTTAACCTTCGAAATCTACAAAAAAAATCTGCACAATTGTTTAGTTGAATCTGGTGCTTCTTTGAATGTCATGCCTCTATCAATATGTAATAAGTTGAATGCTACCCCTAAAAAAAGTGGCATGCATTTTATTCAACTAAATAGAATCGAAGTTAAGGTAATTGGTGAATTGAAGGATGTCATGATCCAGATTGCCTCTAATCCAAAATTCCACCAAGTCATAGACATCATAATTCTAGATATTCCATAAGCTTATGGGATGCTTTTAAGTAGGTATTGATCCAAAACATTACATGGATATTTCATAATGGATTGGTCCCACTTGTGGTTACCATTGAAGGGAAATCCTAACATGATTAGGATTAACATGGAAAAGTATTTGAAGCACACCATCACTGACCTGGAAGATCCTAACGAATCTTCCTCTACTGAATTCTCGATCCTAGGAAATTATTCTTGCGAATCTGACTTTGGTAATTTCTCACCAAGCTTATCCGAAGTATTATTTTCACAAAGGTCAAATTTTTCATTGCAAGACAATCCCAAAATAGTTGAGCAATGTAGTAAACCTAAATACAATCTTCACACTCAGATCATAAAATATGAAAAGGAAATTCACTTCTGATATATGGACTTTATTATTCAACGGATCAAAATCCCAAGAAGGGGCACGTGCGGGCTACATTTTCATGGACCCAACATGAAAGCGTAGTTTTTTTCATGTAGATTGGAGTTTGAATGCACAAACAATACCGTTGAATACAAGGCACTAGTTCAAGGACTTAAGAAAGACATTGACCTGAATATCAAGGAACTAGTCACCTTTGGTGATTCATAGATCATCATCAGACAGGTAAAGAACACTATTCATTGCAATTCCCTTCATTTAAGGAATTATCAGGAGGAAGTTCACAGATTAACAGAAAATTTTCAGGCATTTAACACCACAACCATTCCTCGATCTAAAAATATGTTGGTTGATTCCCTAGCCACAAAAACCTCGATATTATCTCCCTTGGAATACTATGAAGCCTCTATGTTCTCTATAGAGTTTTTATACAAACCTTATGTACCATACAACATCACTACCTGGATGGTATTTGAAGGGGATGAACAAATAATATCCTTTTTACTAATGAAGAAAGCTTTAAGGATTTGGCCATTGATGATGAAGTTTTCAAGAAAATACACACTAAGCACGAAGACAGAGAAAATAATGAAGTAAGGGGAAACACATCAAACGAACCCAAACTTCATACTATACCTAAAGGAGTCGTCAACCTCGAAAACCTCTTTGATTTATGAGAGAAGTTTAAACATCCCAAGAATGCCAAAACGAGCATTTATTTCCCTTCCTATGAAGTTATTAAACTAGGAACTACCGATGACCCTAAGAATATTAAAATCGGGAAATCATTATCCCCTGAGGAAAATAAAGAAAACCTAAAGTTGTTTATAGAATACCAGGATGTTTTTTCCTGGTCTTACAAAGATTTGAAAATGTACAATACCAGAATCATCCAACACACCATCCCACTAAGACCTGAAGTCAATTTGTTCCAACAGAAAATAAGGAAGTTTCATCTATCCCTTGAACCTATGATATAGAAAGATATAAAAACAATTATAAACGCCAAGATCATATTTCTAGTTAGGCATTCCACATGGTTAGCCAACCTAGTGTTCGTTAAAATTAAGTCAGGGGAAATTCCTCTATGTGTAGACTTCAAACACCTGAGCAGGGCTTAAACAAAAGATAAATATCCCATTCCTCTTATGGAGAAACTCCTGTAGACTGTATCTATATCTAAGTTTTTTTCACTTCTAGACAGATTCACAGGATATAACCAGGTTTTGGTGTCAGAGGAAGATAGATTGAAGAAACATTTTCGCACTAAGTGGGGTACTTTCGCCTATAAATGCATGCCATTTGGACCGATTAATGCGGGAGAAACCTTCCAGGGATCCATGGATGTGGCCTTCATAGGAATTCTAAAAAAATGTGTAGTGGTCTATTTAGATGATGTCAAACTTTACTCCAAGAATATAACAGAACACATTGCTCATCTCACTCAAATTTTCAAAAGATGCATGAAGTACATAATACATCTGAACCCAAAAAAGACTATATTCGAGGTGGGGGAAGGAAAAATATTAGGCCACATTATTTATAAATATGGAATCAATGTTGACCTCAAACGAGTAAAGGCCATCTCATAGCTCCCATTGCCTCATAACAAGAAGGTCGTGCAATATTTCTTTGGGAAAATTAATTCCGTAAGGAAATTCACACCTGATTTCGGAGAGATAGTCAAACCATTACAAAGGATGGTACAGAAAGATGTAGAATTTAAATGGAGTGAGGAAGGGAGAAAATACTTTAATGAAATCAAAACTTCCATTTCCCAAGCCCCTGTTTTATGGAGTCTCGATTTCAACAAGGATTTCTTCCTTTACATTTTTTCCTCCAATCAATCCCTAGCTGCAGTCCTCACTCAAAAGGATGACAAGAACGAATAGGCCCCTATCTCATTTATGATAAAAAAACCTCCAAGACCTGAGATTAATTACCCTTCCATTGACAAACAAGTTTACGTGGTCTATAAGGCAGTAAAACACTTCATAGCTTATATCCTCAAGAACCATACTAAGGTTATAATGCCCCATCCAACAATGAGGTTGATTTTCACACAACAGGAAATGGGAGAAATGAGAAGTAATTGGATAGCGATCATCCAAGAATTCAATCCAAACATTAAACTAGAAAATATAGTTATGGGCCAAGGGTTATGTAAGTTGGTTGTAGAATCCCAAGACCTGGGGGAACCAGATAATTCAGGTTTGGATAATGAGTTGTCCCTATGGTGTAGTGAAGTAATGTATATCCCACCTGAGCAGGATTCTTGGTATACCAACTTATCTTATTTCTTGCATGATGACACCTTCCTTGAACACTTAAGGCCTAGGGAAAGGAGATAACTTAGGATAAAATCCATTGAGTATTGTCTCATTAATTTTGTACTTTTTTGAAGGAATTATGCCATTGTATTGCTAAGATTCCTCAAAAAAGATGACTCTGAGAGAGTGTTATAGGAACTTCATGATGGTTCGACAGGGAGACATTTCGTAAGAGAAACCGTCGCCCACAAAATTTTAAGGGAAGGATATTATTGGCCAACTTTATTTAGGGATGTGCATGCATATGTTAGGAAATGAAAAGTTTGCCAATTTAGTGTTGGAAAAGAGAAAAGGGCATCCATCCCTTTGCAACCAATGACAATTTCTAGACCTTTTGAGCAATGAGGGATAGACATAATAGGAGACATAAATATGAATTCGTAAAAACAACATAAATACATACTTACAAAAACTAACTACTTTACGAGGTGGTCAGAATTTATTCCCCTCACTCATGTCAATGAAAAAGTAGTGATATAGTTTTTGGAGGAACACATCGAGACAAGATTTGGGGTACCTTCTATTTTGGTATTTGATAATGCTTCATATTTCTCTTATACTCTCTTAATTGAATTTGTTTTAGATAAAGATATTATTCTATAGTACTCTTCCAACTATTATTCACAAGGGAATGACATCAACGAGTCTACTAATAAAAACCTGGTAAGAATCCTTAAGAAGACAATAGTTAAAAATCATTGGAACTGGAACAATGCACTTCATAATGCTATATGGGCTGATAGGGTAACCCCTAAGGAATCTCTAAGGAATTCTCCCTACTTTCTGGTGTATGGGAAAGAAGCCATCCGACCAACTAACCTATACCACCCATCTTTGCAACTTTCTTAGTCCTCAAGAGGACAACTCTTATCGAACATGCAACAGAGGATTGACACCCTCCTTATAGTTCAAGAAGAATGCGAAGAGGCTAGGAGGATGTTTCCATCCCATCAGTAGATAGTCAAAAAAAAAAATTATAAACATAAGGTTGGGGATAATAATTTCAAAGTGGGGGACTTAGTTCTCAAGTGGGGTAAAATCAACGAGCCAAAGGGGATACATTCAAATTTCCAAAAATTGTGGCTTGGACCTTTTCAAATTGTTGAGAAGATTGGGGTAGGTTCGTATCATTTGTAGAACCTTAGGGGGGAGCTTGAATCTCTTCCCACCAATGAACAAGCCCTGAAACGTTTATTTTCGTAGCAGTGATGAAGACAGTCTTTGTTTATTTCTTTCAATTTGTTTTTGAGTTTGGTGGTTTTCAATTTTCAATTTTTTTCTTTCCTTTTCATGATTGGATTCTCTTGTTTTGATTGATTTTGATTGTATTATGATCATAGGGATGTTCTATGTTAAAATTATGGTGCAATCTGTTGAAACCAAGTCTTTGTCTCTCAAATTTTAAAATTTTGCAGACCAATTAGGAGAAGGTTCTCTAGTCCAAAGACTTCAATGCATCAATGATTCACATTTATGTATACATATTAATCGGGGAATAGGAAAGTTGCATACCTCATGATCTGGGAATACCGAATGTAATGGAACAAAGGAAAGTATGGCCAATACCCGAGATAGAGCAGAGTCAGTTCTCATACTATTCAGGAAAGGAAAGGAAGAAGAAGGATAAGGTTCTAATCCTCCACCAAGAAACATATATCCTCCTTCCTAGTTCATTCATGACACATATACAACGAATAAAAAATGAAAAATAATAAGATGGAAAGTGTAATTTGGGAGGGTATGCATACATCATCACCGAGGATATGGATGCTTGCTAGAAACGGAGCAAGGCCTATGATATTGGGGTGACTCTGTTAGGGATATGGACACTCACGGGCAGTGGAGAAAAACCGTGGTGAGGTTTTTAACTTGGGAAAGGTAACAACACCATGTCTCTTGGGCAACCATGAGTTCCAACTCAACTCTTGATATGAAGGTATAATTCATTGGTTTTATGGAAAGACAAATGAATCGAATGAATCCCCATGAGTGGTCGATGAGGATGTCTCCTAGGTTATTTGTATGCATACTTATGAGTCATATGTGGGTCATTGTCTCAAGATGATAGCCAAATCCCAAAGTGTCTATTAAGTATCATTAAGGATAAACATATATTTTGGCTTCTACCATTGAATCGCCATTTGTTGAGCACTAAACACACCCTTAAAAGTTTCAATTTTTGGGTACCACTTTTTCTTTTATTGTTTGGACTGTCTCCTTTTGATTTTGTTGAAGTTGCATATTTACCATTTTTTCCTAGTCTATTTGTTGTTCTTGCAGCTTGACATTCCTTTACAAAACCAAGAAAGTCCCAAAACAATTCTCATATTTTGCACAAGAGAAAAAATAAATAAGATACTTAACCATTTTCCTAGAAACGTCTTCGACATCACTGCTAGAAGAAAAGTTATCCGACACCCAACGATCACTGATCTAATACATTGATGCCAATAAATATCAGGCGTCGGCCGGACCAATACAAGTATCAATCTATGTGATACATTCTCAAGCACACCAACACCGATTAACATCGGGTCGATATTAGTCATTTCAAATAGCAATCACGTGAATGTGCAACTCACTCATAAAAGGACCAACGTCATGAGTGTCGGGCGTTGGCAATATCAACAAACAAACACTTTCCGACAAATCCAAGAGACAGTTGTTGACGCCGATCAACATCAGCCATCGACACCCAATGTTTCTCGCATGAAAAAAATGCAAACAATGAGGTGGATGAGGAATGTCGATAGACGTCGACATCGACAGATCAAAAAAATACAAAAAATATCCTTCAATGTGTGCCCCTCTCCTTGTCGATGCCCGATCAATAATTATTGATGAGTAGTATGGGCCATCAGTTGGGTCTCTTTGAAGACCTTTGAAATCATCAAGACGGTCCATCTATAGATTTTCCATATGCACACATTTTGATAATTTAAACTGGTTAATAGATGCTACGTCCATATCTCGATCAGACTACATGCACTAGAACATTATACCTCTATCTCCACCATGATAGAAGATTTGAACATGTGTAATTATCATAAATCCTCAAATGAGTAGAATGCCCAACTCTTGATCGTAAATGTTGTTGTGCGCCTATCAATGATCATTTGAAATATGTGATATTCCATTCCAACATCCCTTCGCGTTGTCGATTCACTCATCACATTTACTTCTAAGGCCGACACGCTCGATGTAAGAAATAAATAAATATTCACAGTAGATTCTCTGTACTAAAGGGTAATGAGTTCAGATGTGAGGGGATAACTGATATTTATTTGAATGTATTTATGAACGATTCCATAATTCTCACATAACTATTTAATTGCTTCATGATAACTCACGTTTGATCTAGTTTCACTTAAGGATTGATTTGTGTTTTATTGATCACAAAGCTCGGGACTGGTGAGTACTCGACCCAAAAAAATATTCATGCGCAAGTATTTATGATAATTACCTCTATAGTTCTTTTGATAGAAGTGATATTGATTTAAGTTGTTGTATTGCAGGAAATATGCCACCCAAATGATCAGTAACTCACCGATCACTGAAGATAGGAAAAGAGTGAGCGGGAGAGGAGTCCAACTCGGCTGCTAAGAAGATGGATTTTCCCCCAAAGGCAGAGCCGATGGTCAAAATGTCACAGAAGAAGCCAACGAGATCGCCTTCACTTTTCAAAGATATAGAAAATAACACGACATCTAAGGTAACCCTACCCTCCTGGATTGATTTATATAACAAAATTTTCAATATGAAGATTTCCCAGAATTCATGCCTTGTAGCGACCCAAAGGTGAGGGAGATGGATGACCAAATGTTCCAGAAAATCAGGTGTTTTTCATTATATATAGTAGCAACTAGGACCCCTATTTTACCATGTGTGGAAACTCTAGAACGGATCATCCATCATGCCGATGTAGAGAAATGATTGCTAAATATCAAATATGGAGAGTGTATCGGACACTGAAGTCAGGCTAAACAAGGATTTTATTGTGGTGTTCTATGAATGCCATAATACCAGTCTATTGTTGGCATCCTGGTGGAGGGAAGGCAAGAAATGTTTGAATCGGGCCTTAGGGTGGTACAACACGGTGAACCTCCAAGAACCTTACATTCTCTTGATGGCCCTATTATGTTGTCTATATGGGGAAAATGATTTCTCCAAGTTCTCCGAGGCTTGGATTCATTTTTATTATATAGTAGATATATATGGAAGCATATTTAAATGGGTGTTATTATTTCTAAGCAATTGAGCACTAGGATAGAGGAAGCCCAAATCCCAAAAACCAGAGAAACCCTTGAATTCTACATGGCATCTTATCTCCTAGATGCGATATGCGCTAGAAATGTATTCTCAGGTTTGAGCCTAAGATGGAATATCTTTGAATTGTCGATACATGTTTATTTCAACATCCTATGGGTAACAGGTACAAAAGATCAATATTTGTAATATGCGATGGATTTATAACTCAGGTGTACTCATTGATCTTTAAACGTGATTGCACAAGGCTCTCAGAATCAACAAGGAAAGTGATATCCAATATTGGGCATTGGTATCTATAGGAAAGAATCACATATATCATAATTTTTGGAGCCACTGGTGCACCACACCTACTTCCTATCCAGGTGCTCGATAAACTAGTGTTGGGGGGGATTTTCTACCAGACCAATTTACAACGGTTCAATGCTTCTTTGGTAAAAGAAAATAAAAGGGTATTTATCCCCTATGGGTTTTATGTAGGTTAACATTTCGTGAAGGACACTACACAGGCCATAAAATAAACTTAGAGTCAAATGGAGTATCATTTTTTTACCGACAGATATACAAAACACGACCCTTGAGTATCAGTTGAGCATGATAATCAGGTGATATCCCATTGGTCATATGCGCATGAGGATTTTGAGGATGGAATATTCACTGAGAATGCCTTGGACTAGGATGAATTATTACGAAGAAAATAAAAATTGAACCTAGTTAGGTTCATGGCCTTGCTTGGGGATGAACAATTAGAATTTTTAGAGAAAATAGTTGATTTAGTGGCACAAGCACAACTTGCAGGTTCAGAGCAGACATCAGATAGGTTGGAGGCACAAAAACTCTTAGAAGAAGCAAAAAGAATGATTCAACTACAAAGGTAGATTGTCATAGCACCATAAATAACATTCGTGGTAATAACCCCAGTCACACTTAGAGAAGAAGGGGAGATGGAAAACCCTGGAAATACCTCAATTGGGGAATAAAATGAAAAACATAGTTTAGAGCAAAGACCTAGAGGAGAACCAAAAGTCGAGCCAACAACTACAAATTCAAAAAATCCATTCTTCTTGAGGGGAGTGGCTCATGTTATTGTTGATTTGATCAAGGTATATGATAGTGACGTATAGGAGGTGTATCTTGTAGTTCCTATTTTGAATGAGGCAGTAACAAAGATGTTGGACACACAATTACCCCAAGGAAAGAAACATTTGGACACATAGGTGAGTCTGAATACAACTGAAGTCCATATCACCTCTTCAAATCGAACCTCATAGTCACTGGATAGAGGGGAAGGTTGTAACAAAGGCCAAAATGAGCCAAGAGATAGAGAGAAAAAATAAAATCTAAGGAATAAATATGAGGATGGTAACATGACTGACATCACAAAGAATGAAATATAAGGAAAAGCGGAAGAACAAGGGAACCTCGATGATGAGAATTCATCAGGAGGTAACGCTATAAAAGGAGTGGTTGATGAAGAGTTGGAGAGTAACAAAGGATCCAAAAATATCCAGACATGATTGGAATCACATTCTACACTCCCAGGGTCAACGACTGAGGTAGACACCATAGCATAAGGGGTCACGTAAAATATCTCCAACATTGATCACTTTGGAGATTCTCACATTAAGATAGGAGTCAAAAAAGGCAGGGAGGCATTACTTAAGCATTTTCATACACCGGGCAACTTAGGAAACGTCTTCTTATGGGGTGACCAACTGATTTCATAACATGTAGATGAGGTGGACGATGTCCAAGCTATATCTTATGACAGAAAGAGGTGAGTGATGGTAATAAGGAAAGGTAATAAGAGAAGACTCACAGTCACTCACTATGGATAATGTAGTGTTAATTACCACAGAAGAGACCCTGTTGGATGCTAAGCAATCTAAGGTGAGCGAACTATTGGGAGCAGACATGGCTATATCTAGTGCCACCATGGACAGGGAAAGAGAGGATGAGCATGAAGCTAACTCTATGATATTTGAGTTAGTGCAGCTCGTGCATCAAGTGGAATATTACTTGGAGACCACGCAGGTAGTTGGATTCATGAGAGGTGATCTCGAAGAGATCTATAGTCAATTTAAGTCTGAAAGAGAAAGTTTTATGACCCAGATAATTGGCTATCAGGAGGAAATGTTGATGGGCCTCATAGCTTACAAATACATGATGAAATTGTCTGAGAAATATCATCATGTGTCATAACAAATCAAGTACATCAGAGAATCTAGAAAGGTCGGGGAGTAGAGGACTATGGCTTTAGGATGCTCACAAACGAGATCCTGGTTAGGTTCAAAACAACAACAGAGTATTGGGTCCAATTGGTGATTCATCCACATCGAAAATGTAGGAAATATTGGAAGAATTTATTGGGAATTGGAACAACATCAATCAAAAGATGAGAAAGCTTTGATTCCCAGAATTCGACACACCCGATGACTTTGTCAACCTGCACGCGATAGTCTGATAGTTCGAGGTGCTCGATGTTGAATTTGAAGTGGAAGTTTAGGAGATGAAAATACTTTAAAAGGGACAAGTTAAGAGTTTTTTTTTTGTTTGTTTTATATTCTCTGCACGACTAGAATTATTTTCTACGTTGCGTCGGGTGCGCAGGGGGGATGCTAGGCCCCCCTTATGGGGAGTTAGAGGGGGGAGGAGCACCCCCTTTCCTTGGGGGTCATAGTGGGGTGAAGCCCCCTTGTTCGATGTGTTTTTAGGGGTACAGGATCCCCCTGCATGAAGGTTTGAGGGAAACGCCCCTGAATTTTGTTTTTTACCGTTTTTCATGTCTGTTTTTGGGTGTTTTTTTGGCACATGATTTTTCGCTGATGGTTTTCTATTTTCAGTTAAGGAATTAGGGTTGTTGACTAATATGGGTTATTGGATTATGGTTTTGGATAGTACAAGATCCTATATGTATATTGTATTGTAAACAATGTATGAGGTGGATGAATATAGAACATGTTGGTTTTCCCGGTTTGGGTTTCCAAGGGAAAAATATCTGTGTAATGTGTGTATTTTCCATTTGTATATTTTCTATTCTTTTATTGAAAATTTATTTGCAGTAAATAATTGTACAAGGTTAAAATCTACATTTGGTATCAGAGAAATTATTGGCTTCAAGGGGGACTCCTTTGTGGTCAGGGATTTGTCTCGGGACTGTGATAAGCCTTGTTACAATGGGAGATCTGTAGTATTGATTCTTCAAGTGAAAAGAAATGGCAATTAGTTCAAAAATAGAGATCGATAAATTTAATGGCAAAAGTTTTGAGTTGTGGAAGATTTGTTGGTAGACAGATATCAGTGGATCGTGGTGGATCCAGGTTCTACACCTACAGGAGCGTCAATAGATGACTGGAAAAATTTGGATCGAAAGGCAAAGAGCACAATCCAATTGTGTCTCTCATATTCATTATTACTGAATGTGTCAGGGGAAGCTACAAACAAGGAGTTATGGAATAAGTTGGGGAACTTGTATCAATCTAAGTCCCTGGTAAATAAATTGTTCCCACGGAAGAAGTTGTATAACTTGAGGATGAGAGATGGAGACTCAGTGACAGAGCATGTGAACGCCTTCATTAATGTGGTAAGTCGGTTATTATTTTTTTATATTAAAATTTCAAATGAAGATAAGTGTATCAGTTTAATGTTCTCTTTACCAAACTCGTGGGGTAGTCTAGTTGTGGCCATAGGTAGTAATACAACTACCTTGAGCTTCGATGATGTGGTCTCACCCTTGTTGTCAGAGGATATGAGATGGAAGAACATGGAAGGAAAAAAAACATATGTATTATTTTCAAGAGGACGCTCCCAGGATAGAAATAGATCTAAGTCCTCAAGTAGGAGATCTAAGTCTAAGGGTAGATATAAATCTCGTAGAAAGTTTGTAAAGGTATGTTGGAGATGTGAAAAAGAAAGGCACTTCAAGAAGAAATGTAGATCCAAAAGCATTGAGAAAGTGAAGGGATCGGAAGGTGCTCCCTCTATAGAAGAAAATACCTCCAAGGAAGAAGGAGGGGGTGTGTACTTGGCTTCTTCAATCACACATGCAGATCATGAGACATGGTTGGTTGAATCGAGTGCATCCTTTCATATGACTCCCTATAGGGAGTGGTTCTATGAATATGAAAGGTATGATGGAGGTAATGTTTTATTAGGTGATAACTTGACAACCAGAATAATAGGACAAGGAAAAGTAAATTTGAGGCTCATATATAAAAGGATTAGAACACTACCTAGTGGTCTACACATCCCAGGATTTTCCATAAATTAGATTTCTATAAGAAAAATGGATGATGCAGGGATAAAAATGGTATTTGAAAAAGAAACATGCAGGATGGTTCAAGGATAAATGGTGTTGTTGAAGGGAGTTCATATTGGAACTTTGTATAATCTACAAGGAAGAACTATTAGTGATGGGTGTAATAGTTCCATTGTTCCTAATATTGGAGCAGAAGAAGAAAAAACTCCTACAGTNATGTAGATCCAAAAGCATTGAGAAAGTGAAGGGATCGGAAGGTGCTCCCTCTATAGAAGAAAATACCTCCAAGGAAGAAGGAGGGGGTGTGTACTTGGCTTCTTCAATCACACATGCAGATCATGAGACATGGTTGGTTGAATCGAGTGCATCCTTTCATATGACTCCCTATAGGGAGTGGTTCTATGAATATGAAAGGTATGATGGAGGTAATGTTTTATTAGGTGATAACTTGACAACCAGAATAATAGGACAAGGAAAAGTAAATTTGAGGCTCATATATAAAAGGATTAGAACACTACCTAGTGGTCTACACATCCCAGGATTTTCCATAAATTAGATTTCTATAAGAAAAATGGATGATGCAGGGATAAAAATGGTATTTGAAAAAGAAACATGCAGGATGGTTCAAGGATAAATGGTGTTGTTGAAGGGAGTTCATATTGGAACTTTGTATAATCTACAAGGAAGAACTATTAGTGATGGGTGTAATAGTTCCATTGTTCCTAATATTGGAGCAGAAGAAGAAAAAACTCCTACAGTCTCTGGAGAAAAGGTTATGTTGTGGCATCAAAGATTGGGGAATATCGGAGAGAATGGTCTCTGAATACTACAAGGTAAAGGTATGGTTGAAGGTATGTATAACCTCGATCTAGATTTTTATTTCTGTGAACATTGTGTGTATGGGAAGCATAATCGGGTAATATTATCCTCTAGTGCAACGAGGGCAGAAGGAATTTTACAAATGGTGCACATTGATATGTTTGGACCTGTGTTGGTTCCATCATTGGGAAAAATTTTGTACTATGTCTCATTTATAGATGACTTCTCGAGGAATACTTGGATATATTTCCTCGGGAAGAAATCTGAAGTCTTTGATAGGCTTAAATAGTTTAAGGCTCTTGTTGATAATCAAACAGAGGAAAGAATTAAGGTGTTGAGGAAAGATAACAGTGGGAGAGTTATGTGGGAATGAATTTGAATAATTATATAAGTGTGGTATATCAAGGTAGAATACTACTCCATTTACACCTCATCAGAATGGAGTTGTAGAAAGGATGAACGTGATGCTGATGGAAAAATCAAGGTGCATGTTCATTGGTGTCGACTTAGGGAAATAATTTTGGGTAGAGGTAGTGGATATTGCATGTTACCTGGTCAACAGATCACCCTCATCAGCACTGGATGAAAAGACTCCACAAGAGGTATGGAATGGTAAGAAACCTTCTCTCACACATCTCAAGGTATTTGGATGTGAGGCCTATGTTCATGTTCCAAAGGAAAACAAGAGTAAGCTAGATAAGAAGAATGAAAAGTGTATATCTATTGGGTATAAAGATGGTCTCAAAGGTTATAATATTTGGAACCCATAAACTAAGAAGGTTGTGTATAGCCGAGATGTGGTATTTAGAGAAATGAAGGATGTTGCCAAACAAGAATTCCTACCAAGTAAGGAAGAACAAGAGAAAATAGAGTTTGAGCCAAAGAATGATGAATCAAACTCTACAGAAGAACAAGAATCAGAAGAATAAGATCTTAATACTCCGGTATTGAGGATATCGGTGTGGGAAAAAAATATACTGGAAAGGTATACTCCACCTGATTTTCGTTTAAATTTTTCTTTGTCTATTACTGATGATGATCCTAGAAGTGTTAGGGAGGAAGTGGATTCATAGGATGAAAAACTATGGAAAAAGGCCACGGTTGAAGAAATGACATCATTGGATAAGAACGAGGCTTGGGATCTAGTGGAGTTTCCAACTAGAAGAAATCCCATTGGTAACAAATGGTTATTTAAAAGGAAGTTGAATGTAGAAGGCAAAGTGGAGAAAAACAAATATCGGTTAGTAGCAAAGGGTTATTTGTAGGTTGAGGGAATTGATTTCGGTGATATTTTTTCTCTTTTTTCCAAGTTAACATCTATTAGATTTTTGCTATATGTTGATGCTAAGTTTGATTTTGAAGTAGAACAGATGGATGTGAAGACAACATTCCTACATGGGAATATGGAAGAAGAAATCTTAATGAAGCATCCATAAGGCTTTGTTGTGAAGAGAAAGAAGGAGCTAGTATGCAAGATAAAAAAGTCCTTGTATGGTTTAAAATAATCATCAAGGATGTGGTATCAAAAATTTGATAATTATATGTTGGTACTTGGCTTCACAAGAAGCAAAGAGGATCACTGTGTATATTTTAAATTAATTGGTGATCATTTTATTTATTTGGTCTTGTATGTGGATGACATGTTGTTGATAGGAAACAACAACGAGATTATCCAAAATGTGAAAACTCAGTTCTCCTCTAAATTTGACATGAAGAATCTTGGTGCTGCAAATTTCATTTTGGGCATGGAAATTAAAAGAGATCAGAAAAACAGGAAACTCTAGTTAAATCAGAGAAAATATGTTGAGACAATATTACAGAGGTTCAATATCCATGAATGTAAGCCGGTAAGGGTCCCTATTCCTGTAGGTGTAAAGTTATCTCGAGATAAGTGTCGCAAGACACAAGAAGAGGAGGAGGACATGTCTCATGCTCCATATGCGAGTGTGGTTGACAGTTTGATGTATGCAATGGTCTGTACTGGATTGGACATTGCACATGCAATGGGAGTTTTGAGTACGTATATGTCAAAACCAGGGAAGGAGCATTGGACAACAATAAAGAGAGTTTTTTAGGTATTTTCGTGGCACTACTAGTTATGGATTGTCTACCAAGGAAGACCAGGTTTGGACAGAGTGTTGTACACACATGGATTTGTGGATGCAGATTGGGTTGGAGATTAGGATCGTAGAAGATCTACAAGCAGATATTTGTTTATCCTGTTTGGAGGAGCAATCATTTGGATGAGAAAAAGACAGTCTGTAGCGGCACTTTCAACTACAAAATTTGAATACATAGCAACCATTCATGCAAGCAAGGAAGAAATATGGTTACAAAGATTGTGTTTAGGTATTGGATTGGTATAACAATATGTAAGTATAGATTGTGACACCCAGAGTGCAATGTTTTTGGTGAAGAACCCAAATTATCATTCAAATACAAAGCATATTGATGTTCAATATCACTTTGTGAGAGACATGGTTGAAGAAAATAAGGTGTCGTTGATGAAGGTGGACACTTTGAAGAATGTTGCATATTCATTAAAAAAATCTGTGAGCACTGAGAAGTTTTCTTGGTGTAGAGGATCTATGGGAATTGTTGCCTTGGATTTTTTACTATGTAACCATGTAACCCCATGTATGCAAAGAAAACAAGCAGTGGGAGAATGTCGGATATGTGTTATATTCTTTGCACGACAAGAATTAGTGTCTACGTTGCACCGGGTGCGTAGGGGGGTGGATCCCCTTGTCTGGGGGGTTTGTAGGGGGAAGAGATCTCCCATTCACAGGGGTTTTGGGGTAGTGTATTGGTGATACAATTGTATCACCAATACACAGTGTCAAATTTTGGTGACTCCATCTGACATAATACTACTATGTATTACTTACTAAGACAAGGAGCAATAACATAAGAAATTTATCTAATGTCAACTATCCATCCAAGTCACATAGTGTGTGAGAAGAAATTCACCATTAATATTTGAATCACAAAGCTCAAATCAAGAAGGGGAAACCATAAAAGTACTCTATTTGATTCAACTAATCACTTTATTAAATAATATTTATTACATATCTATATCATATTGATCTTGAACTTCATCCAATTCAATATCTGACTCATAAATATCAAAATTTGTATCCAACCCTTCAGAACCATTGAAAGGGTTGTACATAACCATATCTAGGATGCCTAGAACTAATTCATCAACAATATAATCATCATCAAGATGAAGCATATGATCATATGAGTTGATAACTTGATGGTAAAATTCATCATCCTTTTTATCCAACACTTATCCATGCTCTCCTACATCTTCTTCATCTTCTTCACAAACATCTTCTTCAGGAAAAATATACTTTGCATGCCTCCCTCTTGGATCGAATCTAACAAAAAATGAACAACCTATTCTACTTAGCACCTATGAAGAAAATATCAAATCACAATGACCTGGAAGTACACAGGGCTCTATATTTAGGTCATATATAGTATTAATCATGGTAAATCCATTATCATGTTCAATAACCATCCTTTCATCACCTTGTAGCAACAATCTATACCACCTAACCTTAAAGAGAACAACTTTGAAGGATTTAAAGTCTATATCCAATATATCTTCCAAATAGCCATAGTAACTCGAATAAAATTTGATTGGATGTTTTTCACCCCTGTGAAAAATATTAGTAACCTAGAAAACTATCGCTATCTCACTGTCACAGTTTTTCTTCTTATCATCCAATTGCTTGGTTCAATATTTTTTTCCATTACACCATATAGCTTTATGATGTTTCACTTACACACTTGACATGTTATAAATTCATTGTAATAAATTGATAAACATATGTATAAGATAATTTGAGGGACAAGAAAACAACATAAAAATAAGAATTAAAATCTAAAAATCAATGGTTAAAATGCTTACATTTTTGTCTTTTGTACCATATACTAGATCAATTTCCTTATGCTTTAGTTTTGTAATCACTATCCAAATAAGATCTTCTAATCAACTCCGCCACCCTACTCCATGACAATATATGATAAACGTCATTGCGTCATTCTATCCATATCTTCATCCATTCAATATTATTTTGAATGTATAAATCCATTCATCCCACTCTCCACTACTCGGATGAAAGAAAAAAATATATTTAGTGCAACAATCTAAAAGATTTAAAAATTGTGTTAGAAAATAGTAATTATAATAAAATATTAATATGCCTTTCACTTTTCTCCATCTACCTTTACCCAACATCACCTCCCCTTCAAATTTGTAGGTGGAATTAACATCCCAAAGGAGAAGCGCATTAATATCACCCACTACTTGGGATAAATACTCACTAAAATACATAGTGGAATGATATACCATATAGCCTCCAACCATTGAACCCTCCACACATATATTTTTATAACAAAACCTTCAATGCCTTCAAGTGTATCGCCACCAACCACATTGATTGTATGTGTACGACTCCACCTATTTCGTTCTCCTAGATTATGTATGAGTTATTTTTCTTGTGCATTGAAAAATATGGAGGTAGATACTTTTTATTTCACACATTAAACAAGGAATCTCTCTTCCAATACATGATATATTCTATATGGATTTATTTAGATGACAATATCTAATAATGCAAAGTAATTGTTGGGGCTCGAGGAAAATGTCCTATTCTCATCCACCTTTCCCTTCATCATTCTTCACATTTCATCACCATTAACCTTTCGATATCATTTCCATAAATATACTTGGGTTTCACCTTATTGTTCTCCACTTTATTCATTTTAATATTACAAAGGAACTTGTGATTAAATGTTAGAAAATCAACATGTTTTTCATATATATCTCAAATATGTGTGAGAGCTTTGTAATGTGTAGGAATATATGAAGGATTAATTCAAGGACTTCGAATGCTTCTCTCCACCATTTCAATATTTGAGGAGATAATTCAGTCCCATTTCCAAGGAGGAAGATCATGGAGATTTGGTTTAGAATATCTTATCTAAGATATATGAGAGATTATGTGTGAGGATTTAAAAGGGATTATATTTTGTAATAATGGAAATAGGTTGAAGAATAGTGGATCTGCAATTATAAGATGGTTATCTTCTTCATGTATATAAAGAGAGAGTGCTCTCTCTTCATTTCATTAGCTTGAGTTTTTGAAGATAGTCTTGTAATTAGGAGAAGGATTCTTAGCTTTGTTATTCTTTCATGTTTGTCATTTGACTATTGTAATATAATTTGAGATTGATATATTGTGTGAGCTCACATATGTTATTTGTCGTTAACTCTTCACATGTTGTATTGCTTTTCCTTGCCGATTTCCTGCTTTCCTATATTAATGTTTCTTGCTTTCCTAGACTAGTTTCATTTCAACAATTTAGAATTAGATTACTTCTACTTCAGTTTTGCATATATAGTGCGTGTGCTTGGTAAGCCTACGAACCTCGGATTAGGAGAATTAAATGGTTGGGAAAATACTACAACGGAATTAAATGACAATATTTACGCCTAACATTTTGGCGTCGTTGTCGGGGAAACCTGATAGTTAATTATTAGTTTCTTTTCATTTCAATTCATGCAAATTATTGATTAGACATGAAGTCCTAACTCAGGGTGACCTACGGGTAAGGATATGTAGGGTAGTGTAATTTCAATTCCTTCAATTGTGGTAGTTTAAATTTCAATTCATGCAGTGTGATCTAGACATGGTCTAACTCCAAGGTGACATCTGGTGGGACATGTGGGGTAGTTTAAATTCAATTCATCGCAGAGTGTGATTAGACATGATCCTAACTTTGAGGTGACATGCGGGTAGGAACATGTAGGGTAGTGTAAATTTAAATTCATGCAAGTGTGGTATTTTAAATTTCTTTTTCATGCAAGTGTGATTAGACATGCTCCTAACTCACGAGGGTGACATATGGGTAAGGACTTGTAGGGTAGTGTAAATTTCAATTCGCAAGTTAATTGTAAATTTCATTTGTAAGATTGGTTTAGAAATTTTTGCAAGTGTGATCTACATGTGTTGGTTATGGGTCTTAGCGACTACTTGAATGGAGCTGTTCATGTTCTCCACGACCAACTATAGGGAGCGTTTTAACTTAGCGTGAAGTAATTGTTTTATGTTTTATGAGTGTTTCTTTTTGGTTTTCATTTTGATTTGGGTGTTTTAAGAATCCTCTTTTAACATGATTTAACAATGAATGTGAGCTTGGAACTACTCACTCAGATCACTACCGAGATGTCCGGGGATTTCCTCAACTTACATGAAGAGATCTTGACAAGGATCAAAAATTCAAATACTCCTCTAGAAACAATTGATGATCCAACATATGAAGACTTTGATGCATCCGATGATGAACAATTGATTGAAAAGGAGATCGAGGAAGATGGAGAGGGATTCTGACATGATCGGCGATGAAACGACACACCTAGCTTGTCGAGCGATGGTTTCAAGCAAGTACTAAGAGTTAGATTTTATTTAGTTTTTCTTTTGTTTTTCTTAATTTACAATTTCTAAGCAACTAATTTAGCTCATACATATTCATTTGTCGATTGTGAAATTGAAAGATAACATATTTTTATTAATTGCATGGCTACATTGGAAGTTTAATTACACGTAAATAATTTTTAATTCTAATTAGCATAAAGTAGGTAGATTTTTCGGTTTTGTTTTCACCTAAAATAAATTGTACTCCTCCAGCTTCATGCGATAGCGAGGATCGAGAAAATAAAGGGATGATTTAGATTAATTCGGGGAATAAGTTAATGGTTCGCATTATCGTATCGGTTATAGTTAATTTTACCGTGTTTTGCTCCATTTGCTAAAAAGAAACATTTTTTGTAAGTTGAAGTTTTGAGAGTTTCTACGACAAAGCGTTGGATGCAACTGTCCTTACGTGCTGAAATAATAACTCTGAGCTGAAACAGATGACTGAAACTGTGTCCCGCTTATTAAATTGCATTTTCTCGCCTTCATAAACATGCAAATCACACCTTGAACTTAGACCTGCAAATAAAACAAAAACCAAACGATGCGGCGGTTTGTGAATCCATGTGAATAGTCTTTGCAACCTGGCCCCGAGCTAATAAATCCCACATCTTTGAAAGCGTTGGTACATGTTGTTGACATCTTTGAAAGCAAATTAATTACATCTTTGTTATATCTTTGAAAACGATGAAATTTTTTTACATGTTATTCACGATTGGTTGAAGCGTACGGAATGTGAATTAGGCCGGTTTGAAATTTTGGATTGGTTCATTTCTAGTTTTGAATTTCATTACAACAAGCAATAACCCTGCAAAAACTTTAGCACATCAAGATAAAATGTAGTAGAAATTTATTCTTGACCTTTCACCTTTGTATCTTAGCGCTACCACTTGAAATCTTGTTATGAAGCACTTAACACCTTATGCCCGGTTAATGATAAACTTACAATGTAATTTCCTAAAGCTAGTATTCATCCTTTCATGCCAAAACCAGCAAAAGCGATAAAAAATCAAATCAAGGATAAAACATTGGATCTTTATACTTATTGCCAAATTTAAATTCAATGTTGTTTCTGTTAGACGAAGAAATATTGCCTAGCGCATACAATTCCAGAATAGGGATGATAGCATTTGCTCCCATGGTTTTGTTGCATTCGACTCATGCGACCAATCCTCGGCTACGTCATATACGTCGATGCAGTAGCAATTCGATTCTCTCGATGCTAGTTTAACAACAATCATGTTTACTCAAAATCGATGAGAGAATTTTCCTACGGTAGTTGTGGGATTGTTTTTCATGGTGATGTTGACTACAAAAAATTTTCACCAAGATCTCGGTTATAATATTTCCAGAATGAATGGATTGCCTTACCTAATTTTTTTTTATCTATCGGCATGCTTTATTGGCATTAAATTTTTATATTGTTTCTTATTTAACGGATCTCTCTCTTACTGGATGTGAATTTTCTTCCATCGTTTCTCTTGATGAAACATTCTTATCATAAGATGTAAACAAACCCAGCTGAAAAATAGCCTCACTCTGTCCTTACAGCGGGAATACCAAGTTAATGAATTTCGTTGATGATGGTTGCATGTTAGAGTTGTTTTAAACAAACTAGTGCTATCTTTTCGAGAGACAGTTCTTGTGATATATATGGGATTGTCGATTACTAAGCGGCTACAAGAGGCTCGGTTACAATCACGAGGGAAATGAGGCTACCATACAAAATTAGCGGGGATGGTATCATGCGAAAGAGTTGCATTATGGCGGTGCAACTATGATCATGGCAGCTTCGAGATACAAATCTTTGGAAGATCTCGTGCAAATGCGACCAATGTCTGAGAGCACAACATTTAGACGGTTAGGCTGCGGAAAAGAAACTCCCCAGAACCTTCTTGTTTGGGTATAAGGTTGACATTGGAATGGATCAAGCATCGTAAACTCCAGAAGTCTTACAATTTTGTTAAGATTTTTTTTACGTGTGATCCATTAAATCAGGTGAGCAAATATAAATTCAATTCAGCTATGATTGTTTCTCGATTAGCGAAAATGGAAGAACGGTGAATAGACCTACGTTGTTTTCATGCCTCACCTATCGGATCAGAACTAGGTAATAAGCCTTCCTTCTTGTTTCCTATCTAAAGGCTAGTGCCTAAAGGCAAAGCACGGAACCCATCCTCCTGTGAGTTTCTCAATCAATAAGTCAACAATGGCTCGCGATAAGGATGGCATAATTGGTAAGGTAGGTACTGGTTATTGGAAATTCTTTCTTATTACATGGTCGGTCGATTCCCAACGGCATTCATTGGAACGAAGTCGGTTTCCTATTGGTTCACTATTTCACTCGGGTTCTAAGCTGGGCGACTTGAATAGGGGCAGTTGACCAACGTAAGGAGGACTTTCCTTATTATTTTGGGGAGTGACCTTACCGTCACTGACAGCGTATTGGAGGCAAACTGGACGCCTGAAAATTTGAATAATATTATTATATTAGACCTTGATTTAAAGAGATATGACTTGGGCGAAGAATATTTTGCATATCACCCTTTAACTAATAAAGTCCAAGTCATTATGGACAGTGATCATATGCTTCATGAAATGTCGTTTCCACAGATAGATATTTCAATTGACCTATTGTAGCAAAGGTCTTTGGTAGTTTAAGTTGGCATTTCTTTAAGCGGAATGAATCCTTACGGTTTAGAGGTAGAACCAAGAATGTTTGCAGCCAATAATGGAACAACTGGAGAAATAATTAAGAAGATACATTTGGCACGATAAAAGTTGGAGAAATCTAGCTCGCAGAAAACCTTATTGGAAAAGCTAAAGGAGAAATATGGTTCCATGTTTACATAAAAAATGGAGGCATGGTGCTTGTTATAGAGAAGGGGATATTTGTCTTGTGTTCGAACGTGGCTCCTTATATTACTACAATCGGTGCGAGTACTCTAGATCGGGGTTTTCCAGTGTCTGTGGTGCTCGACAATGGGGAGAGCTATGACAGAGTGTTGTTGTACATCGGGAAAGGACTCACATATGGAAGATTATCGCTTATCTATGTCGTATGTACCAGCAATGGTAATACAAGCAATTTATGCCTGGAGAACACGTTGGATCCGAATCTAGTGCATTACATGTGGTTTCCCTTCTGAAAGTGAGGTGATTAGGGGAGTTGTTTGCAAGAAGAATGTATCACATAGGCGGATGACACCAAAAAAAAAAGTACAGAATGCCAACTATTGCTTCTTGGAGGAGCTTTAGAATATCAGCGAGTCTCAAATCAGCTGTCATCGCTTGATACTCTGCTTCAACAAGAAAGGAATATCTAAAAATGACTGTGATAAAGATAGAAGCTCATCATCTTAATGTGTTGTTGGTTGAGAGAACTGTGTCCCGTTATGCACAAGATTATTTGTTGGAAAAAGAAATATCTTTGGTATTGAATGTCAAAAGGCCTCTTTTGGAGCGTATAGCTCGTTGCACAGGGGCTCATATTGTACCTTCTGTCGATAATGTGACTGCACTGAAATTGGGGCATTGAGAAGTTCTTTCACGTTTAAAAGTTAATGGAGGAGCATGGCGGCGCTGATCAGGCAGGAAAAGAAAAATTACAGAAAACCTTGATGTTCTTTGATGGTTTCCCAAAGCCTTTGGGTTGCATGGTATTGCTCAAGGGTGCAAATGGTTATGAATTAAAGAAAGTCAAACGTGTTGTTCAATATATTATCTTTGTAGCTTATCATTTATCTCTTGAAACTTCTTTCCTTACAGATGAGGGTGTCACCCTTCCTAAACTTCCCCTCAAATCTCCCATAATTGTCGCGCTGCCAGATAAGAAATCGAGTTTGGATAGTTCTATTTCAATGATACTTGGATTTGTGTGATGTTGAATGGCGGGAAAGACTTTGGCTACATAGCGGATCCCACGTAGAACATGCGTGAACCGTTGAGCGGGGCAGAAGGATGGAAAAGTCTCATTAGACTTGGGCTTTGCATATATAGTCCTTAGTTTGTTCTGACTCCTTGTTTCATTTGGATTGCATTATTTTTATTTTTATTTTACTTTCCTTTATTTGTTTGTTCACAAAAAAAAAATATTTATATATATCGTATTATCTTTGTTTTGTTTTATCAAAAAAAAAATATATATATATATATATATATATGAGAGAGAGAGAGAGAGAGAGAACTTTATTTTGATTGTTTTTGTTTTTGGTCAAAATAATGACAAAAAACATGAGCTGATTCTATAATTCTTAAAATGAAATTAAAATTAGTTAGGGGTTTTCCATGCTATGCGCAGGATTCATTCAGATGGGTTAGATGCTCTTGATATCATGTTCATTAACATATTGGCATTCTCTACTCTTTAGATGTTTTTATTATAATTATAAAAATCAAAACATTGTCAAAAATTGCAAACGGACATCTATTTCCTGAAAACGATAACCAAAACATGCTTTTACACTTAACGTTAATTTTTTTTCTTAAGTCACTTCATGATCGATAATGAACCCAAGTGCAGCGATTACTTGAATTTCTAAACATGCATTTTAATTTTCATTTTCCGCATTCATATTTAATAGCTTCACGCATGTTATGTTTTATTTTTCGGACTTCTCACGTCTTCTTAGGGATTAGTACTCACATTTTTTTGGGTTTGAAGAAGCGATTTAGCTACTGTTTGTGGTGATTTTCAAGAATCACAAAACTTTTGATAAACATACTTTGATAGATCGCTTGAAGGCGTTGTTCCTCATCATAAACATCATACGTGCTTGTTGTCACAAAGAAACTTTTTACGCATCCTGATATTTGTTGTTACACGACACGCATTCCCAAAAACACCATTTTGAGTTATGACTTCTTGCCTCGCATTACTCATTCAAAGCATATTGGTCATCCCTATGTTGAAGCCCATTTTCCATTGCCTTATCATTCATGACTTCATGCATGCCTACGCTTCCAGGAGTTGCATACATTTCCTTTATCTTTTTCAGTACCTTTTTGCCTTCATTTTCCCCTTTCGGTTTGCCTTACGAATAAAACCATTCGGTTCCTTTCCATGATTACATTGCCTTGTTTTCCTTGTATGGCGATCCACTTGCTTTGTGGCCAGGTGTTTCGTTATAAGTCCTACCAATCTTTGTACAAACCGTTGGTGATGTGGGATTCCTTAAGGCCCACCTTTCAGCAAGTCTTTCCCATCGACCTCAACACCTTATCGGGATATGGGCTTGAAGTCCATTTTGAGTACCGGAGGCTTGCATGCCTTAATGGAAAGTTCTCTCAACGTGTGGGAATACATCAATGTCCCTTGTTCGTCGGATCTTGCAAGTGGCTCAGAACGTCGATGTTCATTCACACTTTGCTAGATGTTACTATTCGGGTACCTTGGCACTCATTGACATCAATGGTGAGTTACCTCGCATTGGATCGCGACATTCATCATTGGTCGGTAATCAATGACTTCTTTTCATGATGCGACAACCGACACATTCATTTTTCGCTTGATTAGGAATTGTACCATCGGGTTTACCGGGTGAAGGCCTACACTTTTCGTGACTCTATCAGCAGTTACAACAACATGACTACTTTGCTCTCACGAAGTCTTTAGCGGTTCCACTTTCATATTTTCTCTTTTCCATGGTGCATTTAGTAGCAGTTTAGATTCCTCCACTTCATATTCTTTGATCCAACAGTTACAGTAGTCGAAGCTACAATAGCATTCATGTTTCACATGATCATGCAACAGTTACATATTCCATGCTCCAGCAACTACATCATCTATATTTCTATTGCATAGTTCATCACCATTTTACTTGGGTAAGTGGAGGTATGTTATTTTCTAAACTTTAATCATGTAATTCCTCAAGCGCTAGCAATGAATAATTTGGAAAAAAATCCCTCACCATGCTCCATTTACTTTTCACTTCTATGACTTATTCCGCGTTGCATGAGGACATGCAACAAGTTAAATTGGGGGGTAGGAGACCTTATTCACTATCATCACTCCATTTTTTCACTACCATCATTCCATTTTTAGTCTCATTTTACCGGTTATGAACATTTCTTTTTCAACATTTCTTTTCAATGATACTCTATTGCACTTTACTTCTGGGCAGCGATATGAAAACAAAGAAAGGGCTTTCCTATACTCGTTGATGTTTTCCTTATGCACATTGTTAGCATACATTTTCCAGTAAAATATGGGCAAATTATTATCGCAATAGAGAACAAGTAGCGAAATGAATGTTGTTAACACGAGAACCAACGTCTTTATATTCATGGTTGTACACAAGAACCAACCATAAGAAAGTAATAGGTTATTATTGAAAACTAAAATATGGGAAAACTATTATCATATGACCAAAGAGAAAAAGTACGAAGTAGATGTTGTTAACACAAGAACCAACATTCGTATATTCATGGTTGTCACACAGAACCAACCATGAAAATTTCAGAGTACATTACTCGTAGTCCATCCTGGAAAACATTCGTTATCATTACTCAAAGCCAACATTTAGATGCCAAAATTTCTTGAGAAAATCCATGCATGGTTGCATGAGGACATACCATGAGGATTGGTTAGGGGGCATGTTGGGGCTCATAAATTTCATATTCTCATCCACCTTTCCTTCATAATTCTTCACATTTCATGGCCCATTATACCTTTGGTATCATTTCCATATATACTTGGGTTTCACCTTATTGTTCTCCACTTTTATTCATTTGAGTATTTAAAGATTTTGTGATTAAATGTTAGAAAATCAACATGTTTTCATATATATCTCAAATATGTGTGAGCTTTGTAATGTGTAGGAATATATGAAGGATTAATTCAAAGGACTTCTAGAATACTTCTCTCCACCATTTCAATATTTGAGGGAGATAATTCAATCCCATTCAAGGAAAATCATGGAATTTGGTTAGAATATCTTATCTAAGATATATGAGAGATATGTGTGAAATTTAAAGAGGGATTATGTTACGTAATAGGAAATTGGTTGAAAGAATAGTGGATCTGCAATTATAAGATGGTTATCTTCTTCATGTATATAAGAGGTGCTCTCTCTTCATGAGAATGAATTAGGATGTAAGCTTGAGTTTTGGAAATAGTCTTGTAATTAGGAGAGTTTCTTGCTTTGTTATTCTTTCATGTTTGTCATTTGACTATTGTAATATAATTTGATTGATATATTGTGAACTCACATGTTATTTGTGTTCAACTCTTCACATGTTGTATTGCTTTTCCTTTGTGCAATTATTTGTCGTTAACTCTTCACATGTTGTATTGCTTTTCCTTTATGCAATTTCCTGCTTTCCTAGATTAATGTTTCTTGCTTTCCTAGATTAGTTTCATTTCAACAATTTAGATTAGATTACTTCTACTTCAGTCCTGCATATACAGTGTGTGTGCTTCGTAAGCCTACAAACCTCGGATTGGCAAATTAAATGGTTGGGCAAATACTACAACAGAATTAAACGACAATATTCCCGCCTAACAGTAATCACATATCAACATAAAATTATACAATTCAAGTAAATCTAATGTCAACAAGTTCTACAAGTGACATTTCAATTATAATTTTTTGCTTACCTCATGTACTTGCCAAGATCTTATATAACTTTCTTTATTGTATTGTCAATGTTGTTTGGAAGAGCAAGAGGTATAACATATTGTAACAAGGAAAGAAGCACGAGCGTATAATCTTCATTAGAAACAAACAACTATTGCTCACAAATAATGTATATATCCTAAGATGATAAATATCAGAAAATTTAAAACCTTAATAAAGCTATGCTAATCATGATCTTTTGCCCCACCAAAATCACATTTTTTCATTAATATATTATTTATGTATAGAGAAAAACCACAAGGAAAATCAATCTTTCATATAACCTATTTTACAACATCACTCTCTTGCTCTGTTAATAACCATGTAAGATTGGTTGATTGTCCATCACTATAACAATGAGACAAATGTTGCATTACAGTGGGTTCCTTAATGTCACTGATAACTTTGGCAATTGTGTCATTTTTATTATTATCATGTATAATTTTAGATAAGCATTATGTGACATTATTTCTAATATACATTGTGTCAAACAAATGAGTTAATTGTATGTGATCATAGAAGGGAAACTGATTGAATTGGATTGAGTATTGTTTCAAACCACATGGAAGCCCACCATAATAGCTTTTGAGACACACAAATGGAAACAAATTCTTTATTAGAGTAAATATAAAAAATATTAAAAAAAATAGTACAAGTAAAAAACATGGATGTAACTGAAACCAATTTCTTACTATGATTCTTCTCGAATGCCTTTTTTCCATAGTTGAGGTGCCATTCCCTGTGGTTTTTTTCCACCCTCTTCCTTCCCATTAAAAACATTATTTTTCGGTATTTCAATACCTATGGTTCTTAGGGGGGCAATTGTAATGTACCTCGCCAATCAAGACAGGCCACGCCACATGAAAAAATTCTCTTTAAAATCTTTGATACCATAAGGTAATGTACCCAACTCTCATTTGAGCCACATTACATGCAGAAACTCATTAAATTATTAAGATTTATTGCTAATTAAATTCCCCCAACTTACCGGCCATACATCACACACAATATTTACCAATTGATTGATACCACAGTTTTGAATGCATCTAGCATCATATATTAAACATGAATATAATTGTTCAAGCAAACAGTAAACACACAACATTCATATAAACCATTTACACAATGAAATTAACATAGGAGCATAACAAAAACACGTATATGTTAATGATTAACCAATTGGATGCAAACGAAGGATGAACCTCCCAACCATATGCATTGTTGATCATTTTCTCTCATCATCAAGCCACCCCCGAGCTGAGGCTATGAGTCCACAAGGAGATATAGCCCACTAGCTATCTACTCTCCACATAGAGCAGACCCAAACCCAGGTTATAGTCTCACAACAATTCCAAACCTCAAACTCTCTCTTTTCCCCACAACTTGCACTACCCAAGGAATGTACCCCCTTCACTACTCACATTCCCTCGGGTTGTAACATTCGTTTATCAGGGTCACTAGTGCATTCAGTTGGTCATGAATCACTCAGTTGGGAACTCTAGGAACTCTCGGTTGTTTCATATTTTCTCACAGCATCCTTCAAAAGGCTCTGAGATGTTTCCTCCACAAGAAAATGCACCACAAGATTACAACCCAATTTATTTATCGGCACACATGCCTCTATCTCAACATAAGAACACATCCAACCAATGGTTTCCTTCAAGTATACAATGACTAGTCCTCTTGCCATTCCTCCACTCTTTCTTTGCTGCTCAAACTCTCCCTGTAAAAAAATCCCCCCTTCTGCATACAAATTTCCTCTTCTTCCTTGCTTACTTGAATCACACTCTTCTCAAGGATGATTGTACTACAACCCATCCTCTCCAATAACTATGGGATGTTACCACTCACACCCACCCTCTTACATGAGTTTAATGATTGGTCTCTCATACACTCGATCAACAAATAGAAGGTTACACACAAAGATAATGATTTCAGGAATGTTGGTTGGATTAATACCCATGAATAAATCCCCCTTGGACCCCTCTCTCTTGTGGAATCATATCCCCTCGTCGTTATTCATCTCTTTCGTATCACATCCAATGATTATTCCTTTTATTAATTAATCAATGTTCATAACATGCAATTTAGCCCCCGACCACATTAGATCAATACGAGATCTTTGCCCCAATGCATCGGTTCACCATCCTAATTCACATTCATACAACTACATTATAATTAATGGGGATTAGAATTGGGGATGTTACATCCCCTCCTCTTTATTTTTGCACTGTCCTCAGTGCACAACACCTTACAAGTGTAATTTTATATTACAATTCCGTCTCCCCGGCCAATAATCAACATATAGGCTTTCTAGGCCGAAATCACACAGACATTCTAGACTAAAAAATTTACATAGGCACTCTAGCCCCAATACCATAGATACATAGGCATTTTAGCCCCAAAAATCATAAATACAAAGGCACCCCCCTATCCCAAAACATATACATAAGACATTGGCATTCTCCTACAATTATCCTGATTTCCACCAACTCTCTTCCTCTTGACCTACCCAACCTAAGGAATGCATCATTTGTTTATCAGGGATAACCCAAGTGATATACCATATGTTTATCAGGGATAACCCAAGGAATGTGTCATGCATTTATTAAGGTCTCTCTAGCACAGGTAGCTAGGAATCTCAATACTGGGAACTCAAGGGACTCACTGCTAGGAAAAATATCAGTAAAATAACCAACAACAACCTTGTTGATACAGTGCAACTCACACTATATTTCACTCTTCAGGCCTGACAACCTAGTTCTTCGGCAGTGCAACTCACACAAGAGTTCACTCTTCAGGCCTGACAACCTGGTTCTTTGACAGTGCAACTCACACAGGAGTTCACTCTTCAGGCCTGGTAACCTAGATCTTCGACAATGCAACTCACACATGAGTTCACTCTTCAGGCCTGGCAACCTGTTTCTTCAACATTGCAACTCACACATGAGTTCACTCTTCAGGCCTGACAACCTGATTCTTCGACAATGCAACTCACCTTCTAGGTTGAGGTATCCCTTTCATTGTTATACATTTCCTCGAGCGATCCATCATTTTCCAAGGTGTTCTCACGCAAAAAAATGCCAACTTGTTGCTTGAATTACAATAGCAATATATATCCTGTGGCAATCATCCCCATCTGCATTACATGCATACAATTAGTATGAGACATCATCATATAATTATAAAATTTCAAATCTTTTTTACACAGGAAAACATAATTTCCCAAACATGAGTCTTTTTTTATCATAATTGTTTGACTCTTAAAGCATTATATATCAGTCTTCTTATGGGCATACATCATTTCCATATCCAAGTCCATTCCTCTTGCAATTTTCTCAATTCCATGTACCCAAACAAATTATTAGTATATTGTAACAATTTTCAATTATTAACTTCTCAAATTTGATTATACAGGAAAATAAAAATTATCACGCATTAGATTTCTGCTCTTTATGTTTGGTTCTTGCAGCAATAAATTTCGGTCTTTCTTATGGGCATACATCATCGCCATATACAAACCATTCTTCCTGCAATTTCCTCAACTTTCTTGCAGTCAAACAAGATTGTTAGCACTCATGCATATTTTTAGCATTTCATGAATTGATATCAGAATTGTATCTACCCAACAATTCAATCATTTCCAACCATTATTTACATTAAAATGGAATTCTGCTATTAATCATATTATCTATAATAACACAATCATTCATTGTACATGCATTATTATCACATTAATCTTTTCATAATGCAATCAAACTTTATCAACAAATAAAATCAATGTGCCAATAATCTTAGCCACATCTACACAATGCATCATTGCATTGATTTTGGAATACCATATGCTCATGTCATGTATTCCACCATGTGAGTTGGAAGGTATGGCCCATGCCTCAATACACCATCCAAAACCTTTCCCACAACCCATCTGCTCCTTTGGATGCCTTCCTCTTCAACTCATACACAACACTAGGAACATTATCCCTTAGTGCTATTTAGCATAGGAAAAAAGGTCGGAGTCCAAACCTCAGTTACATAGGAAATAACCATTATGCACTTGGATAGCACTATAACCTTTCCATATCCAAACTCACCATGGCCTCACACATGACCATCTCAAATGACATTCATTTATACGTTATAACAACCCCCCAAATGTATACATACATGGTTGTTATCAATTTAGTTGATGTTCCCTGATATTTTCTTATATTTTACACTTGTAGAAGCTCGTCGGCTCCCTTCACTAATTTTATTGGTCAACATTTTCTACAACCTCAATTGTATTCATATGGGCAGATACCATAAAAAAACATTATCGTCATGCTATAATGATGATAAGGAGGAATGATGGTTTATAACTTGTTTTCATAGGCGATCATCCTTTTCCACTTCCGTAGACGATTGACCGATAAAAGTCTTGCTTTACGGCTCACCTCAATAAAGCAGCAGCATCATGTCAACTAACATTTCATAAAAACATTACACCAAGACGCCAAATTGTACGTAATCATAATGAGATGCTCCTTCTCCAACATCAATAGTGTTTTTGTGTTTTATTCTTTACAAAGTGTAATTATTCCACAACATATTTAAAGTAGAAAATCCTTGTGAGTGCTCAAATTATGGAACAAAAATGATTTTAAAGCATTAGCCATAAGAGATGTAAAGGTCATCTCCAAACATCAATGTAAACATGGAAGAAATTGCATGTGGTTTTAATGAATCTGTTCATTTTATATTTTATGTTCATATTAGTTATTAGTTAAGCTTGAGTCGGAAATATTGAAAAGATCTATTTTTATTATAAGTTATTATATTTGAATGGTATATTAATAAAGATGAAATTAAATGTAAATTTTCAATAAATTAATAAAATATATATTTTATGATGTAATTTTTTATAAATATTTATAAAAATAGAAAAATATTTTCTTTTTACATATTAACTGAAAATATATTCATATTACTATGGAATAAATATTTATATTTAAAAAAAAAATTGAAATACATAAATATTCTTATATTTAATAAAAAATATTGAAATACATAAATATTAAGAAATTTTTATATTATATAAAAAATTTAAAACACAAATATTCTACTTATCTTACTAATATATTTAATGTATTTAATTACATAAGCCACTAATTCATCTAGCCTCTAACTTACTTAGCCTAACTTGCTAACCAAATTGAAGTAGTGTACCCTATTTACCCACTTAACTTTACTAAATTTCAATACTAATTTTTAATTACAGATCATCATTAATCTTTGTTTCTAATGTAAAAATGGACAATTAAGGAGGTAAATATGGAGCACTAAGGACACAATAAAAAGTGTTGTAAGTTTTAAACCTGTGAAGTAAAGCAATGCATACAGATTTTTAAGAAAACATAATTTAATCAATGGCTCATACATATAGTACACAAATATTTACTTTGGAAACTCTTAAAGGGAGAAAACCAACCTTCCTTGGTGTCGCACCTCTCAACTCTTCATTGTATTAATTTCACCATACACAATACAGTATATACAATATTTTAGGTATTCCACAGCTACCAAAACCTTAATTTCTTACACTAAAATGATAAAAACCATACAAAATAGTCAAATCCCACCTACCCCCAACACACACATCCAAATAATATAACACATACTCAACAAGTAAAAAAAATATATGAAAAATACTATAAAAATGATATAAGATAATAGTATAAAAATGATATAAGATAATAGTATGAGATATTTTTGAAAGAAAATTTTAAAAATATAAATTAATTTAAATTTTTTAATATTAATATGTTTTTAATGTTTTTATTTAGTATAAAAAAAAACTAATGAATGTTATGATACTTATATTTATCTAAATATATTTTTATATTTTTTTATTGAATTGATATTCAATATGCTCATGTTTCTAATATTTATATGTGTTTTGTATAAGATTATTTTTTTCATAAAAACATATTATTAATTTTAATATATATAAATGTGAAAAATTATATATTAAATTTTGATAAATAAAATGATCATAAAAGAGTATGTATTTTTATGCTTTCTATATATTCATTATATTTAAGACATAAACCTTATTTATTATTTTATTTTTTTCCATTTTGCATTGTTTCACAAGTGACACTGTTTGTAATTATTTTTCATATTTTTTTTCATTTTATGCTTTTTAAATTTATTAAATTTAATACATAAATCATTATTTTATTGTTTTTTTTAATATTGTAGAATTTCACAATTAACATTTTTTGCAATTATTTTTTTACATTTATTTTCATTTTCATTTTAATATGGTTTCAATCAATTCACAAACTATATGATATTTTTCTCACTATCTCTTACAAAACTAGTTTTCAAGGCCTCCTTACAAAATCCATCATTTTCTACACAATATTCTTTTTCAATTTTTTTAATCTTCTCTTCATTTTCAAACTCTCCTTCATTTTCAAACTCCCCTAAATGATGGACATTAACTTATGCTAACAAGGACAACAACTACTAATGTGAAGAAGCATCCTTTAAATTTTCTATAAAGTTTTTTTTTTTTTTTTTAAATCTACACTATTTACATATTCAAATTACAAACTTTTAGAAAAAGAATTTAGAAAAAAAAATACCATAAATAATAAAAATTGAAATGATCTTTTATCAATACTATGCACGTCCATTAATATAATAAAAATAATGAAATCAAATAATTACACAATACCGAATAATATAACAGATTAATATTATTGATGATGTATTCCACGAAATATAACATATTTATTATTAGTTTTATATATCCTTTAATTTGAACATCCAATATTATTAATTTTACGTATCCTTTAATTTGAACATCGACTATCGAAGGTCAACGGAGGTGGCTGGATGGTAAATTCGTTCTCGCAACGAAGGTCGGGTCTTGTGCTCAAACCCGAGCAAGGACGTGGTCTAGTTGCGAAAAAAAGATTAATTGGGCCAAGCCCGCATACCTTTAAGGTCGGCGGAGGTGGATGGATGGTAAATTAGTTCTCGCAACGAAGGTCAGGTCTTGTGCTCAAACCCGAGCAAGGACGTGGTCTAGTCGCAGAAAAAATCTTAATTGGGCCAAACCCGCATACCTTTTAAGGTCGACGGAGGCAGCTGGATGGTAAAGTCGTTCTCACAACAAAGGTCAGGTCTTGTGCTCAAACCCGAGCAAGGATGTGGTCTAGTCGCAGAAAAAGGCTTAACTAGGCCAAGCCTGCATACGTTTTAAGGTTGGCGGAGGCAGTTGGATGGTAAAGTCATTCTCGCAAGGAAGGTCGGGTCTTATGCTCAAACCCGAGCAAGGACATGGTCTAGTCGCAAAAAAAATATTAACTAGGCCAAGCACGCATACCTTTGAAGGTCGGCGGAGGCAGCTGGATGGTAAATTCGTTCTCACAACGATGGTCAAGTCTTGTGCTCAAACCCAAGCAAGGACATGGTCTAGTCGCTGAAAAAAGCTTAATTGGGCCAAGCCCGCATACCTTTTAAGGTCGGTGGTGGTGGTTGGATGGTAAAGTTGTTCTCACAACGAAGGTCAGGTCTTGTGCTCAAACCTGAGCAAGGACGTGGTCTAGTCACGAAAAAAAGCTTAACTAGGCCAAGCCCGCATACCTTTTTAAGGTCGGTGGAGGTGGCTGGATGGTAAAGTTGTTCTCGCAACGAAGGTCAAGTCTTGTGCTCAAACCCGAGCAAGGACGTGGTCTAGTCATGGAAAAAATCTTAACTGGGCCAAGCCCACATACCTTTAAAGGTCAACAGAGGCGGCTGGATGGTAAAGTCACTCTTGCAACGAAGGTCAGGTCTTGTTCTCAAACCCAAGCAAGTACGTGATCTAGTCGTGGAAAAAATCTTAACTGGGCCAAGCCCACATACCTTTTAAGTTCAGCGGAGGCGGCTGGATGGTAAATTCGTTCTTGCAATAAAGGTTAGGTCTTGTGCTCAAACCCGAGCAAGGGCGTGGTCTAGTCGCGTAAAAAAACTTAACCTGGCCAAGATCGCATACCTTTAAAGGTCGGCGAAGGCGGTTGGATGGTAAATTCATTCTCGCAATGAAGGTCAGGTCTTGTGCTCAAACCCGAGCAATGTCGTGGTCTAGTCGCGGAAAAAAACTTAACAAGGCCAAGCCCACATACCTTTTGGAAAAATTGATCTTGCGAAGGTGCGACTCTGGAGAAATTTTCAAGCTAGGGTTTGACAGTCGCGATCTCAGCAGCGGCCAATATGGTCACCAAAGGGGGAGGGATTGCAACCCCCTCATACAAGCAGGTAGTGGTGGACAGAGGGAAAGTCCCATGAGGTGGCAGTTTCAAAGAACCTCTGACAGGTACCTTGGGTTCAAGATTGAAAAAGAACCAAGAGGGAAACCAAGAAAAAAGTGATCACATGGGGGAAGGAGCCAGAGAAGCCCAGAACGATGCACAGGCAACGAAGAACCCCAGTGGGGCAAAGGGGCGCAACCTGTGCAAGCCTAAAAAAACACCGATACCGAAGGTTATACTAGAAGACCCCCAAACGCAACTCTTCCGGGATCAGATGAAGACGCATGCACTGATCTGCAAGTTCATGGGCCTGTGGCCCATAGAAAAAACATTGCGCAATTGGATAAAATACCATTGGAAGCCAAGTGGAGAAGTGGAACTCCACCTGGTCTCGAAAGGTTTCTTCACTGTGGTCTTTATGAACCTGGAGGATAGGGATAAAGTCTTTTACGGGGGGGCATATTTCCACGCCTTAGTGGGGTTGTACATTCATCCATGGAAGGAAAATTTCTCCCCAGAGAAAGAAACCTTTAAAAATGTTCCAGTCTAGCTAAGGCTTTACTCATTACCACTAGACTACTGGCTATCATCCACCTTCGAAGCCATAGGGAACAAGATCAGAAAATATGTCAAGACATCAGAAGCTACTCTAAAAGGAAGATATACATCCTACGCAAGGATCTACATCGAGATGGATGTTTTAGGAGCGCTCTCAGAATCCATAAGCCTGGAGTTTAGAGATGAGGAATGGATACAAAGCATAGACTATGAGCATATCTCGTTTTGATGCAGAAGATTTCATGAACATGGACACCTACTGAGAGAATTCCCTCTTAAAAAAATACAAGAAGCAGAAAACACCAAGCTACAACAGGATGAGGACGGGTTTGTGAAGCCAAATCACAAAGCTAGAGGAAACAAGAGACAAGGCAAGGCCCCAACAGGAAGCAACCCAGAAGCCAGACTTAGAACAGAAGGAAGGGGCAGGCCCAACCAAGGGGAAGAAGGAGGGACGGAAAAGATGAAATATAAGGATGTGAGGGAACACACAACTTAGGAGAACACAGAAACTCCAAGCAACAAAGGTGAACAGGGAGGTAGTGCAAGTCCCAGGGAAGGAGGAAGTGAATATGCCAACACCCCAATGCAGGAAGCAGACAGAGATTCAGAAATGACTCCAAGTGAGGTAGGAACAGAGGACCCAGATCTCAGAGATATTGTGGAAAGGGAAGGAATAGATATACCGAATATACTGGAGAAATGGAAAAGGCAGGGAGTAGACAATGTGTCAGTGGAGAAACTCGATCGCATTCAGTATCTCTTCCTCCTAAGGGAGGAAGCGAAATCCAGAGGGATCAATCACATGCATGGAGAGATAGGACACCTGGGAATCAAAACAGGCGATGGACAACCACAACACTCACCCAAGCAGGCAAGGCAGAAGAAAGGAAGAAAATCAAATAGTGTAGCCCTACAAGAACTAGGAGCTTTGTTGATAAACTCAGGTAAGATTAAAAATATCTTCCCCAATTCCCTCCCACATGTTTAAATGAATACCATAACGTGGAATATAAGAGGCCTAAACAACACTAGAAAGCAAAGAATCCTTAAAAATAGATTGAGAAAGGAACAAACTCACCTATGTTTCATACAAGAGACAAAATGTACTTTAGACAGAATGGAAACAATCAATAAAAAACATTGGAGGAAGTACAAGATGTTGGTTTTCGAAAGACAACAGACAGTGGGAGGTATCCTCACCTTGTGGAACCCACAATCAGTGAACCTACTTGCAGCAGAAGCCATGAGAAACACACTTTCTGTTAATATGAAAATCATAGGGAGCACAGAGGAAATTCTATGCACTAATGTGTATGGCCCCCGGGTGATGGAGGAAAAAAGGAGATTGCTCCTCGACCTAGAGAATCTAAAGGAGTGTACCCACAAACTCCATTGGATCCTGGAAGGGGATTTCAACATCATCACTACACTCACGGAGAAAAAACGGGGCACCAGGAGATTGGACAGAGATGCAGAAGATTTATCATCATTCATTGACACAATGAAGCTCGTGGACATCAGGACCTACAACGATCAGTTCACCTGGAACAAAAAACGATTAGGTCACCAACAAATAGCTACAAGGCTAGACAGATTCTTGGTGTTGGAATCAATCATGTTGTAGGGACTAACTTTGGACTACAACATCCTCCCATGGGGGGGATCAGATCACTGGCCAGTTCAACTGGAAGCAAATTTTCAAACCACATCGAAGAACAGACCATTTAGATTTTAGAAGTTCGGGATCGACCATCCCACCTTCAAGGAGAACATCAACCAATGGTGGCGGGAGGAACTTCCGGACCAAGGGACAAGGATGTTCAAACTTCACAAAAAACTCAAATACATCAAACAAAAACTCAAGGAGTGGAACAAGGAAGTCTTTGGAAATATAAACCAGGGGAAAAAGAGTATCGAGGACAGAATGAGGAAACTATAGGAACAATGCATCGAAGAGGGATACACAGAGGATCGGAAAAAAGAAGAGATACATTTGACCCGGGAATGGGAAGCGAGATGCCTGCAGGAAGAAACGGTGTGGCATCAAAAGTCCATAATAAGGTGGCCAAAGGAAGGGGAGAGGAATACCAAGTTTTTTCATAGAGCAATTATTGCAAGAAGATCCCACAATAAAATCTTGAAGATTAGGGATCAAGATGGGATCGGAAGAGAATCCCACCAGGAAATTGAGAATACACTGGTCAACCACTTCCAGGGGATAGCCCAGGAACCAAACCAAGATAGACCGGATGCCATACAAAGAATAATTCATCACATCCCCAAGCTAGTCACAGAGGAGAAAAATGTTGGCTTAAGCAAACCCACTTCCAAGGAAGAAATTGACCAGGTGGTCCAGGAGATGCCCAACAGAAAGGCCCTAGGCCCAGATGGTTTCACAGTGGAATTCTTCAAATCCTATTGGGAAATGGTTAAGAGTGATATTTACGGGGTGGTGGAGGACTCCAAGAGATCGGCATCCATACTGAAATCTTTAAATGCCACAATGATCACTCTAATCCCGAAAGAAAATAAAGCTAGAACCCCATATCGCTACAGACCTATAGCTTTATGCAATGTAGTTTACAAGATAATATCCAAATTCATAGCCAATAGACTGAAACCACTACTTAACACATTGATTTCACATGAACATGCAGGTTTTGTGGAAGGAAGACAAATCTTGGACAATATCATCTAAGCCCATGAGATCATTCATGCGCTGAAAACACAAAGGAGAGGGGGGATGATAATCCAACTTGATCTGGCGAAGGCTTACAACAAAATAAGCTGGCACTACATGGCTAAGACTCTAGAAGATTTTGGGTTCGACCAACACTGGATCAACTGGATAGTCACTCTAGTCTCATCGACAAGCTAATCGCTACTAATCAATGGAGCCGCAACCAAACCTTTCTATCCATCCAGAGGCATAAGACAATGGGACCCGTTGTCCCCCTTCGTGTTCATTCTAATGATGGAAGGGCTAAGAAGAAGTATAAAAAGTGCAACTGCAGATGGGGAATAAAAGGTATCAAACCTTATGAAAATTGTCCAACCTCCACATACCAACAGTTCATTGATGATAGCCTACTCCATGGCACACCCATGGTAAAGGAAGAAAAGTCTTTCAAAAGAATATTATAAGACTTCAGGAAAGCCTCGGGGGCAGAAATAAACCACTCCAAATCCATGATATATTTCTTCAACACTAATCCAGCAATTCAGCGTAACCTGGCCAACATTCTGGGGTTTGACCACAAAACACTCCCAATGAAATACTTGGGAATCCCCCTGAAGGACAAAGCCTGCACCAAGGCCATGTGGGAAGTAGTAATCAACAAACTGAAGGAGAGGGTAAAAAATTGGACATATAGAGCCCTAAACCTAGCTGGAAGGCTTATCCTCACCAAAACGGTTCTTCAAGCAATCCCGACGTATATGATGTCAGTGTTCCCAACCCCCAAAGGAATTCTACAAAAGATCAGATCCATCCAACGAGACTTCCTATGGTGCGGTGCAAAACATAAAAAGAAATGGGCCCTGGTGGCCTGGGATAAGGTATGCATACCAAAAAAGAAAAGGTGACTTGGGGTTACAGGACCCACGGGTAACCAACGAAGCCTACGGGGCAAAGCTCTGGTGGAGATGGGTAAAAGACAATTTGGTACCGTGGAAAAACCTATGGAAGGCCAAGTATGCCCCGAACATAAGCGACCAGGAGCGAATTTGGTTCATGGGTGCAAGGGAGGGATCAACCATCTAGAATCTTGCATGGCGCAACAAGCACTAGATCCAGAAACGCAGCTTCTAGGAAGTTAGAAATGGTAGAACAACAAGGTTTTGGGAGGACGCATGGCAACAGGAACCCAGAATGGAAAATCCAGACAGAGAGGAGCTTCAACAGGAAATGATTGGGCAAGGAAAAAGAAAAATCCATCATTACTAGAAGCAAAGGGAAGGCAGCGCCAGGTGGCGGATCTAGGAAAAACTTAAGCCACAAAATAGAGCCCAAACTGAAACAATCACGAAAGAGGTGGAGGAATTGGGAAAAGGGAAGATTGGGGTCTCGGAAGAAGACGACCAATTGAGGTGGGGCAGGAAAAATGGGGGTGAATTCAACTTAAAAGAAGCACGGTATTACATCGCGGGTTAGGACCAAGAAAATCTGGAGCAACAGTGGGAAAAAAATTGGAAAATCCCCCAATGGACAAAAATCAAAATGTTCAAATGGCTTGTTCTACTCAACCGAAATCTAACTTGGGAGAACCTCATGAAAAGGGGTTTCATAGGGACCTCTCGCTCCCATCTCTATATAGACAAGGAGGAAACAACTAACCACCTCCTCGACGAATGCAGTTATACAACAAAGATTTGGGATTGGGCGGCATATAGCTTCCGCCAATCCAATACGGTCCAAGGGAACATCAGCGAAACCATCAACAACTAGAATGAGGGTTACAGTGAAAATGAAATGGTGAACCTCTGCTGGACTCTAACGTCGGGAATGATCATCTGGGAAATATGGAAAGAATGGAACAGGCGCATATTCAGGAATGAAAACATGCCATCAGAGAGGATAAAGAAGATAATAATAGCTCAAATAAGAGAAACGTTGTAGAGCCGCAACTGGAATATGGATAAAGAACAACTCACAGACCAAGACTCTCGGATCCTGGACCTTTTCCAACTGAAAAATGGGTGCAACAACCTAACTGTAGGGCGCAACCCACAACTCCAGATAAGAGCCCGTAACTGGACTCCCCCTCCATTAGGGTTCCTCAAACTGAACTTTGACGGGCGGAAAAAGGAAATCCAGGAGTGGCAGGGGTAGGTGGTGTGATAAGAGACAGTGGTGGCAACATCATCTGATTGTACGCTAGGAGCATGGGAAACTCAAACAACAACGCGATGGAATTTGGAGCCCTGGAACTTGGCCTCGAAATCCTAAGTCCTTAAAGGATGACAAACATCATCGTGGAAGGTGACTCCACCCTGGTTATCAACATGATGAAAAGACTCCAAAATGGCACCAGAGTGGGCAAGGTTCAATGCCACTGGCACCTAGCACACTCCCTACAGAAAATCCAGGAACATCTAAGAAATCTGAACACAGTGGAGTTGCGTCGGGTGCACAGGTTAGCGAATGTGCTAGTGGAAAGGCTCGCCAATGAGGGGGTCGGAAAGGAAGACCCAGAACTAGACGACACTTAGATCAACATTCTGTATGGGCAACTCAGAACAGACTACAACCACCTTGCAGAAAAATATCGTGAAGGCAGGTTAAGCTTGGAAGGTCACATCGAGGAGGATATCGCAAGGCCCCGCGGAAGGTACGCGGGCCCTAGGAAGGATAGGATGGCCCAATACTCTGACACTAATCATCATTCAAGATTATAATAAGCAGCAAACGAACGAATGAAAGCAAGGCCAATATGCCAGTAAGAGGCATGGGGAAAGCCCGAGTGAAAGGCCAGGGAACAAGTCACATGCAACGAATGATGTAAGGCATGTGGGGCAGATGATAACCCAAATAGACCCACCAGGAAAGGTACAGGTATGAAGAGCATTACAACTAGATCACAAGCGAGCAAGGGCAGTAACCGCACAGGGACAAAGGACGACCCATCATGACCATCCGAGCCTTAATAGGAAAATTGACGAAAGTGCACATCACCGCGAGCAAACCAATATTGAAAGGACGGGCTCGCATCGGGGAAAGGTCAATAAGAAGAGGGACAACAGAAATAGATGCAATCAAAAGGAGCACAACAACAGGGATTTTCACAGAGTCTAGGGGAAGGATAGGAAGAATACCTGGGAAGTGAGGCACAAGTTGAGTAACCAACACAGGAGTTGTGACACACAGAGTAGGATGGCATGTCTAAGTAAACGCACAGGAAAAGGAACCCCCATAGGAAGGAAGTTTCGAACAATCCAAGGCGAAAAACAAGAATCGCACAGGCCGTGAAAGATGTGAAGGGAACCTTCCAAACTTGGGTTGTGTCGAAGGGGAAGGCAACCATCACCCGGTGGGAGAAGGACTTAAAGAACAAGTGAAAAGGTAAAGCGCGAGATGCATTGGTATAGGAAGTAGACTAGGTAACTGATATGGGGGCCACACAACCCAGGGAAACCCTCTTCCACAAAACGGTGGAGACGGCATGGATAACTAAGATGATGATCGAAAAAGTAGTTTCAGAGAGTGAAGAAGCTAGGAAGGAGGAGAACAAGGAAAACAAAACAATGTTGGATGAGATCCTGCGTCACCTCAGCAGTCTGGAAACTATTACCAAATTGTTAGTAGAGGTAGAGAAGGACCAGAAAAGAAAGATGGAGCATCTGGTTGCCCAATTTCACCTCTACCTACGTTATGTTCATCACATGGACATCACGCTCGCCGATGGACACGGTTCACCAACTCAAATCAGGAAGACTTTCATGACCTCACAAAAGGAAAATAACAAGAGCTAGGAAGATGGTGGGAAGGAGCACCCCCAGGTGCAAAAACACTTCATCGTTTGGGATTAATGAATTGGCATTCTATGGGAAGTCATGCCAAGCCTAGTTAGGTTAGCGCAAATATATTTCTCGCTCTGGTTTAGGAGGATGATTTTAGTCTCTTCCTTTATATATATGCTCTTTCGTCCAACTGAACTTGGAAGGTCTGGTCTGGTTTCCCTTGGTGGAAGACCAGAACCATCCCTCATTAATTACAAATTGCGCAACTAGGGACCCCCTGGCCTGGGTTCCTTCTAGGCAGACCATGAGGCCCACCTTTTGTATCATATTATCTTCAGTAATATAGATCCTTAAAAAAAAAAAAAAAAAATATCCACTATCATTATTTTTATTTATCCTTAATTTGAACATCCAATCGCTCAAACAATGAAACTCCATCATATAAAATCTATGATTTGCATCGAGATAACCCTTTATCAAAACATTTACAACTTTAAATTTATACACGTTTATTTTTTTCGACCATATTTGTTTTTGTAAATGAGTGTGAAAAAACTATATTACTGTAGAAGATTATAGTACAAAAAATATGCAGGGGCTCCCAGGATCTGCCGGAACGGAAACCAGATCCGGGGTCCCTGGAATTCAAGGTCTAGATATCATTGGGTAGGCCTGGGTCGCCACCATGGGAAACCGACCCAAACCTCCATAATCCAGTTTGACAAACAGAGGAAACCGAGAAAGAAAAGAAAACATAAGCATGTGGGATTAACTCCTACACTGAGAGACTCAACCGGGGCTGGTCTTGCATTAGTCCAGGTTGATGGGGTTCTCTTCATCTCATTCCCGTTGTGCCTCGTCCTCCTCCCTCTGTTCCACCAAGTGTAGCTTTTCGATGTACGCAGGGGTTTCATTTCTATCAGTTGGAGTTATTTCTATATGGTGGACATATCGTAGATAGAGATTAAATTTCCCTACCATCCGCTCCAGTTTCTCCTGCTGACTTCATTGGTCTTTCGCAAGTCTTTTAATCCTCACCTCCAAGTTGCTTAGGCAGTTGAGAATACCTTTGCGCTCTTTCTTCTGTTCTCTAGTTTATGTTATGTTGGTCTCACTTCGGTTCGCACACATCTTTCTTATCAACAATTTTGTTTTCCAGGCTTCCTCCACCGTCCTGTGGTAGAGAGATGTCCTGGGTTGTGTGGCTCCAGGGTCCCTTATCCCCCTTGCTTCCTGGGAAAGTTTTGTCTAGGATTTGCTTCTACGAGCATTGTTGATTTCGCTCTCCCATTTTTTGATGGTCGTCTTTCCTTTTGTGTCTACCTGCTTGAGGAAGGTACTCTTTGCTTCCTTGGTCGCCTGTTCAATTTGTGTCGTCCTCCGGTCGCTCTGTGAAGGTTCTATCATCTGGGAGCCTCTCTTACTACTGTTTTTCTTCATGCATACCATCTTATCTTGCAGATGGTGGTTCTTGTGTTAGGTTCTTCCTCTGTTCCACTTCACCTCTTTCTGGTATGTAAAGTGGCCCCTGTGATTGCTTTGCTTTGATCTGTGGTTTTTTCTGTTATCCCTTATTTTATGGTGTCGACCCAACTGCAGTCACATCCTTGCAATCATGGCCTCCACATCAAGGTGGTTCTTCAAGTATCTATCATCTGTTCCAGAGCATGTGTTTTTAATGACCTTGCCATTATCCCTGCGCCAATGCTTCGCCCTGTTCATTGTACGCCTTTCCTTTCCTCGTCCCATAGTTGTACTTAGGTGAGGTGTTCCCTGTCGTTCTTCATCCTTCGTCGCCTATGGGTTATATTTTTGTCTTTCCCACGGTCAGCCTCTGTACTTCTTTTTATTGATGGGACTTTGGTGCCATACTTTTGTCTGAAGTGTGATCTGTGTCTGCATTTGTAGCCTTGTTTGATTGGTGGCAATCGGATTTGGCCTAGATCCTACGTTCCCTCCATTGCCTATTGCGCCTCCATTCTTATCGTAACTTTATGTACTACGACTTTTGTCCCAGTATTTTTCCGCAAGTTGGGAGCAATTTTCTCTAAATTGACCTTGCGGGATGTTCCTCCATATTGTGTCCAATTCTGGATATTCTCTATCAACCTCCTCGTTTTCTATTCTATCTTCCAGTCCATTTGCTGACCTCTGAACCCAGAGCAACTCTATTGTGATCCCTGTCCATAAGTGCCCCTAGATTTTTTCCAATAGGTGGGCCAATCGCCAGTGCCTCTGGATTTTTCCCATTCTGGTACCATTTTGGAGTTTCCTTACTGTGTTGATTACCATTGCAGAATCTCCTTCCACTATAACATTTGTCATCCCCTCCTATCTTAGAATCTCCAGGCCAATCTCCATGGCTCTGAATTCTGCGGCGTTGATGGTTGAGTTGCCCAAACTTCCCGTGTGCAGTCGTATGATGTTTTTTTTGTTGTCCCTGATTACTCTGCCCAACCCTATTCTTCCTAGGTTGCCTTTCGTCACCTCATCGAAATTCAACTTGAGTGACCCTGAAGGTGGTGGTTTCCAGTTGCGCTTAGCGATTTGGAGTTGCAGTGATTGTTCGCATTGATTGGGGTTGCGTCAACCGTTCAGGTGGAAGACCTCTAGGACTCGGAAATCTTGATCTGTGGGTTGCGCTCTACCTACCTGGCAGTTGCAGCTCATCACAGTCTCTTGTATCATGAGATTATTGTTTCCTTGACCTTCACTTCTGTCCATCTTTGGTTTTTGAAGATGTGTCGGTTCCTTTCCTTCCATATCGACCATATAATCATTCCTGGGGTGAGAATCCAGCAGAGGTTCACCTCTTCTTGTTCATTGTAGTTCTCTTTCTAGTGATTGATGGTTTTGACAATGTTACCTTGACTCCTGTCGGACTGACAGAAGATACTTGCCGCCCAGTCCCATAGTTCTATAGTGTAGGCGCATTCGTCGAGGAGATGGTTTGTTGTTTCCTCCTAGGCTTGACACAGATGACATCTTGACGAACCAGTAAGTCCTCTTTTCCTTAGGTTATCCCAAGTTAGGATGCGGTTGTGTATTATTAGCCACTGGAAAATTTTGATCTTTCGCCATTGGGGGTTGTTCCAAAGCTTATCCCAGTGTTGTGCTGGGTCTTCTTAATCTGGGTCTTCCATATAGTGTCGAACTTCTTTCAGGTTGAATTCTCCTCCATCCTTTTGTCCCCACCTCAACTGGTCCTCTCCTTCCCTTACTGTTATTTTTCATCTTCCCAGTTCCTCCTCCACCTCTTTTATTGTTGTTGCAGAAATAACATTGGTCTGTGGGGTAATCTTGTCCCAGGTTCTCCATTTGTTGCGCTTCGTTTCCTGTTTCCAGTATTGATAGAAATTGATTTTACCTTGTGTGATGAGGTCTTGTTGGATTTTCCCTCTGTCCGGGTTTTCCATCCTTGGTTCCTGTTGCCATGCATCCTCCTAGAATCTGGTTGTTCTGCCATTCCTGATTTCCCAAAATCTATATGTCTGGATCCAGGCTTTGTTGCGCCAAGCTAGATTCCAGATTGTTGAACCTTCCCTAGTTCCTCCAAAGCGAATTTTGTCCTAGTCTCTTATGTCCGGGGCATATTTTTCCTTCCATAGGTTTACCCAAGGTGTTGTAGTTTCTTTAACCCAGCGCCACCAAAGTTTCACCCCATAAGCGTTATTGGTCATTTGTGGATCTTGTAGCCCCAATCCTCCTTTTCTTTTTGACCAGCAAACTTTGTCCCGAGCTACCAGGGCCCATTTTTTCTTAGTTTCGACTCCTCACCACAGGAAGTCCCTCTGGATGGATCTCATTTCTGTAGGATCCTCTGTGGAGTAGGAAAGACTGAGATCATGAATGTTGGGATTGCTTGTAATATAGATTTGGTTAGGATCAGTCTGCCTGCTAGGTTGAGGGATCTATATGTCCAGTTTTTTACTCGCTCCTGTAACATGTTTATTACTCCTTCCCAACTTGACATTTTATACACTTTGTCTGTCAGTGGAACCCCCAAATAATTGGTTGGGAGTGTTTTTCTTTCAAAGCCTAGAATGTTGGTCAGATTCCTTTGGATAGCAGGATTGGTGTTAAAAATAAGATCTACAACTTGGATTGGTTGATCTCCGCGCTCGAGGCTTCCCCAAAGTCTTTGAGGATTCGTTTGTAGGCTTTGGCTTCCCTGACCGTGGGTATGTCGTGGAGTAAGGTATCATCTACAAACTGTTGGTGAGTAGAAGTAGGGCAGTTTTCAAAGGGTTTGAGCCCTGTTATTTCCCTAGTTGCGGTTTCTCTCTTTATGCTCCGGTTGAAGCCTTCCATCATCAGGATGAAAAGGAAGGGGCACAGCAGGTCTCCTTGTCTGATACCTCTCATGGGCTAGAAAGGTTTGGCCGAGGCTCCATTGATTAGTAGTGAGTAGCTTGTTGTGGACACAAGACTAACAATAAAGTTGATCCAGTGCTAGGTAAAACCAAAATCTTCCAAGGTCTTGGCCATATATTTCCAGCTAATTTTATCATAAGCTTTTTCCAGGTCTAGTTGTATTAACATCCCCCCCCCTCTTCTGGAGCTTCAGGGTGTGAATGATCTCATGGGCCTGGATGATGTTGTCCATTATTTGTCTTCCTTCCACAAAGCCTGTCTGTTCTTACGATATCAGTGAAGGTAGGAGGGGCTTCATTCTATTTGCTATAAATTTGGAGATTAGCTTGTAAACCACATTGCATAGTGCTATAGGTCTATAGCGGTCAGGGGTTTTGGTTTCATTTTCTTTGGAGATTAGTGTGATCATTGTGGCGTTTAGTGCTTTAAGGATGGAGGCGGACCTTCTAGAGTCTTCTACTACCCTATAAACATCATATTTGATGATTTCCCAGCAGGCTTTGAAGAATTCCACTACAAAGCCATCTGTACACGGTGCCTTGCCACTGGGCATTTCCTTTAGAGCTTGGTCAACTTCCTCTGTGGTAATTGCTTTGTTCAGGGAGGTATTTTGTTCCTCTATGACCAGGCGTGGAATATGTTGGGTTATTCTTTGAATGGCCATTGATATGTCTTGGTGGGGTTCTTGGGCTATCTCGTGGAAGTGTTTGACCAGAGTGGTTTCAATCTTTTGGTGTGACTCACGCTCGATTCCATCTTGGTCCTTGATCTTTAGGATTTTGTTGTGGGCTCTTCTGACCATGGTTGTTCTGTGGAAGAACTTGGTGTTCTGCTCTCCCTCCTTTAGCCATCGGATGTGGAACTTTTGATGCTAGAGTGTTTCTTCCTGCTAGCATCATGCCTCCCATTCTTGGGTCATTTGGAGCTCTTCCTTTTTCCGGTCCTCCATATAGCCTTCTAGAATGCAAGTTTCTTGGAGTTTTTTCATTTTTTCTATTATGTCATTTTTTTCTTTGTTTATATTCCCAAAAGTTTCCCTGTTCCACTCTTTAAGCTTAATTTTAATGTACTTAAGTTTCTTTTGCATTTTGAACATTCTTGTCCCTTGCTCCAGTTGCTCCTCCTGCCACCATTGTTTGATTATTTCCTTGAAAGTCGGGTGATCTATCCAGAATTTCTCAAATCTGAAGGGTCTTTTCTTAGGTGCCGATTGGAAGCCTTCTTCCAGTTTCACTGGACAGTGATCAGAGCCACTACAGGGAAGGATGTTGCAATCTAAGATTAGCCCCTGCATAATGATTGACTCTGATAGAAGGAATCTATCGAGTCTTGTAGCTACCTGATACTGGTTCATCCGTTTATTATTCCAGGTGAACTGGCCATTCTTGGTTTGGAGGTCTACCAGCATCGCTCTGTCTATAAAATGTGAAAATTCCTCTGCCTCCCGATCCAATCTTCTTGTACCTCCTTTCTTCTCCGCAAGTGAAGTGATGATGTTGAAGTCCCCTGCCAGGATCCAGTGGAGGTTGGTAGATCGGGATTTGATATCTTCTAGGTTTCTGATCATTCCTTTCTTTTAGTCTGGCCCATGGGGCCCATATACATTAGTGTAGAGAATCTCCTCCGTGTTTCCAATGATTTCCATGCATACCGTAAGGGTGTACCTGGTTGCTTCGGCTGTTATTAGATTTAGAATTTGTGGGTTCCACAAAGTGAGAATATCGCCTAACCTTTGGTGATCTTCGATGACCACCATATTGTATTTGCACCAGTGTTGTTTACTAATTGCTTCCATTCTGTCGGTAGTGCATTTCGTTTCTTGAAGGAAACATAGATCTGGTTGCTCCTGCTTTAGTTTAGTCTTAAGGATTCTTTGATTTCTTGCGCTGTTTATGCCTCTTATATTCCATGTTATAACTTTAATTGAAACATGTGGGGGTGAGTGGGGAAAGATTTTCTTGATCTTATCTGAGTTTATCAGTAGCGCGCCGAGCTCTTGTAGTGCTACACTATTTGTTTTTCTGCCTTTTTTCCTCCTCGTCTGCTTGGGTGATAGCTGCAACTGTCCCTCTCCAACTTTGACTCCTAGATGTCCTATCTCCCTGTGTGTGCATTTTCATCCTTTGGCTTTGGATTCCTCCCATAGGAGAAATAGGTACTGGATGCGGTCGAGTTGCTCTGTTGGTATGTTATCGACTCCCTGCTTTTTCCATTATTCCAGTATGTCTGAGAGGTCTATCCCTTCTCTTTCCACCAAGTCCCTGAGATCGAGGTCTTTTGTGTCGACTTCGCTCGGGGTCATCTCCGCATATCCCTCTGCGTCTTGCATGGCGGTGTTATCGTCTTTTGTTTCTCTGACCATTTGGGTTGCACAACTCCCCTGCATGGTCATGTTGCTTGGCTGGTGGGTAGCCTCTTTTGTTGCTTGGTCTCTAACTTCTTTGGATTTTGCCGAGTCTCTTTCGTCTACTATCCCTTTGTTTGTTTGGTCCCTCCCTTCCTTTTTATTCCTGGTCTCCTGGTTATTTCCTGCCATGGTTTTATTTTTCTTTTTATTTTCTTTGTTCATGTGGTTCAGTGTTATAAACCCTTCCTCATCTTATTGTGTTTTGGGGTTCACCGCTTCTTGCCTTTTATTAAGAGGGAATTCTCTGATAAAGTGGCCATGCTTGTGGAATCTTATGCATCTAAAGGGTATCTATTCATAGTCTATGTTTTGGATCCATTCCTCATCCCTGAATTCTAGGCTTATGGCTTTTGGGAGTGCTCCAGAAACATCCATCTCTATGCAGATTCTTGCATACGATGTGTATCTTCGTTTTAGGGTAGCTTCTGAGGTCTTCATGTATTTCCCTAGTTTGTTTCCTATTGTTTCAAAGGTGGAGGGAAACCAATAGTATAAGGGTAATGAATAGAATCTCAGCCAGACCGGTACCTTTTTGAAAGTTTCTTTTTCAGGGGAGAAGTTTTCTTTCCAGGGTTGCATGTATAATCCAGCTGAGGCGTGGAAGTATGGCCCTCCCTCGAAGACTTTATCCCTATCCTCTAGGTTAATAAAGACTGTTGTGAAGAAGCCCTTCGAACCGAGGTGCAACTCTACTTCTCCATTTAGCTTCCAGTGATATTTGATCCAGTTGCGCAGTGTTATTTATGTGGGCCATAGCCCCATGAACTTGCATATGAGTGCATGTGTCTTCATCTGGTCCCTGTAGAGTTGCATTTCTGGGTCCTCCAGTATCACTTTGGGTATCATTGTTGTTTTGGGCTTACATGGGTTGCGCCCTTCTATCCCGTTGGCCTTTACGGTCTCGTGCACCTCATTTTGGGTTTCCTTTCCTTCTTCCTCCATGATCTCATTTTTGTCCTGGATTTTTTCTTGGCGCTTCCCTAGGTCTGATCCCGAGGTTCCTGTCGCTGGTGTCTTGAAGACTCTGCCTCTTTTCCCCTTCCATCTATCCACCACTACTTGTTTGTATGAGGGGGTCCCCTTACCCCCCCACTTGGTGCTCATGTTGCTCTCTGCTATCGCCGTGACTGTCAATCCCTAGCTTGCCGCGACTGTCAAACCCTAATGTTCTCTCATAGAAAGACCAACATTAAGCAAAATTTCTTCTTTTTTGACCATATTATTTAAACAAGTATCTCTCTTTTTATTAACAAGTTTTCATAGAGATATTGTGTAAAAAATAAAATAAAATGACCAATCTTGATATGATAAAAAGTGTAGGATTTGCTAGAAAAATCAATATAAATATTTTAATGAATTCTTAAAATTTTACGACATAAATAAGTACAAAGTCATAAAAAAGATATTATATAAATAAATAAGAAAAGATTTTAATATTTTAAGAAAGTAAAGGGAGAAAACCATCCTTTCTCCTCTCAACTCTTCATTGTATTAATTTCATTGTGCACAATACAATATATACAATATTTTAGGTATTCCACAGCTACCAAAACTCAAATCCCTTAATCGGAGATTAATTTAGAAAATAGCTAAAATAGCCAAAAAAAAAACTAAAATAACAAAAACCATCCAAAACTGTCAAATTTGACTCACTTCCAACACACACATGCAAAGAATATAACACATACCCAACAAGCACAAAAATAAATATGAAAAAAAATATAACGATGATATAAGATAGTAGTATGAAATATTTTAGAAAGAAAATTGTTGAAGTATAAGTTAATTTAAAAATATTAATATTAATATTATTATTTTTTTTAAATATTTTTGTTTATTATAAAAGAAAAATAATGCCCCCGGATGGGGTGCCACGTAGATAGAATGCAACCCAAGCCATTTATGAGGCATGTCGCCACCCTCGCATTCAATTCTTGGATGGAGGACAACATTCATCGCGCTCCTTGGCAAGTTGGACAGTTCCCTCGCGTGGGTTTAATGGAGCTCTCAGTGTGCCATGGAAGATGGATGATGATGGGTACGAGAGGCACATGAAAGGTCACCTCAGCTCCCCTGGCGCTCCTCCATTTCATCTGGGTTTTTTATGGCTCGTTCCACTCGACTCAGTTTTCGCATNGTTTAATGGAGCTCTCAGTGTGCCATGGAAGATGGATGATGATGGGTACGAGAGGCACATGAAAGGTCACCTCAGCTCCCCTGGCGCTCCTCCATTTCATCTGGGTTTTTTATGGCTCGTTCCACTCGACTCAGTTTTCGCATTTATGCTTTGCTTTGTTCAATCTCCCAGCTCTGCGTGCTCTTCCGCTAAGTTTTGTATGGTTTTCCTTATTTTCCATGCCCCAAGAGCGTGGAAAGACCAAGAGGGGTCCTTCATGGTATTGTTATGCAGTCAGGTAGAGACGCCTCTGCAAGCTTGCCCAGGCTTCTTCGACTGCATTGATTCGAGGGAATAAGGAGCCAAATTCGCCTCCAATGGCTTGTGTAGAGGAGGAAATTCCAGAGGAACCAATTATGGTGTCGTCAGATTCCCTCCTCTACATAGTTTCAGACCCCCAAGACCGGCCTAGCACCAATCTCCATGCAACTGCTACAGCAAAATCCATGGATGGGGCGACTTGTATAATCCAAGAAGAAATTCCTTTAGTTGACTGCCCGATTGAGCCTCCACCGCCCACCTCATCCATGACCCGAGATTCGCACTCACTTTGCTTCCTGGCACCAGAACATCTGGGCTCATCTTTGAGATGTGGAGGGACATGATGGAGCAGCTCCACATGCACACTCTTCTCAACAACAGACTTGACATCCTGTTTGATGCGTTCTCGTGCACGCAAAGTTAGCAACATTGCCCAACCTACGTGCAACCTTACATCTTCACTCCTCACGGTGACACTCATGATAATAGGTTTTAATATCTCTTTTAATGAAGGAATCTCTTAGGCTCTTTGCACCTCCTCTACAAAAACACAGATTTTTTGTACTCCTGTTCAGTTTTCTTATTTTGTGCTCTGTCCATATTTTCTAGCCATGTTCTATTTAGACTTCT
>SNQJ01S0017379.1:59020-76122 GCA_010110895.2 Picea sitchensis | reverse complement strand
TTAGCATTTTACTTGGACCATAGATAATTGCAGTTACACCATTAACAATTTGTTGCAGCAACCAAGATCACAAGAAGAAATACCATGCACAAGTACACAAGAAGTATCCTAGGAAACCCTTCTCAACAAGGGAAGAAAACCCAACCAATCCTTTGCTATATTCTTCAAGAGAAAGAACTCCCACACCATAAACCTAGCACACAAAAGGGTGCTCACAAAACCTAGAAAGATGACGCCCAAGAGAGGTGCGCACTTCAGCCCAAGAACAAGTACTTGCTGAAATTTCCAAACTCACACTTGTGTTATGTTTCATCAATGGGGAAATTACCTTTATTTATATTAGACTGTACATATTAAAAGTAGTGTCTATTGGCACAGCAGGGACGACCTTAATAACTCACAATATAATTAATAATTACCATATTAATTATCTTTTACATTAATTATCTTCCACTTTATGGTGGGGCCGACCTGTACCCTTTACATCACAAATAGGGTTACAGGTAAGTCTGACTCTTGGAAAATATAGCAAGGGATCTCATACACCCACTAGTGCTCAGCCACTAGGGGCACATCCATCTGTGCTAAGCCACATGGACATCCATATCTCTATCTCACTGCGTCTCACAGAAAAATCACACTCACTAGTGGTCAACCACTAAGATCACGTTCACCTATTCTCATCCACAAACACATCCTACTCAACATATCTCTTTCTCACTACGTCTCACAGGAGAATCATATGGAATATCACATCATCTCAACTCTCTGCATAGAGGAGACCAGTACATCGTTTCATCTCCGTCTCAAAGAGAATGAAACACCCAACTCATGGGCTTCCTCACCCCACACAGGGGCACACAACGCTCCATCTCTATCTCAGAGAGGAACCACACACCCATATCATGGGAAAACCCAACTCATGGGCTTCCTCACCCCACACAGGGGCACACAACGTTCCTTCTCCATCTTAGAGAGGAACAACACACCCATCTCATGGGCACACCCAACTCATGGGCACACCCAACTCATGGGCTCTCTCTCAGGCTGACTCACTCAGTCCGTGTCCTGGAGGATGTCTCACATAGCTGTAATCATCAACATTCTCTCTCAGCTAGGGAGGCATTCTCGATAAGGTCAAGTCTCTCATGAAAGTACTCGAACTTTGTCTTGGCAAGCGGTTTGGTGAAGATGTCTGTAATCTGCTCATGGGAAGGAAGGTACTGAGCGTGTACTGTTTTCCTCTGCACCATGTATCTGATATAGTGACATTTTATCTCAATGTGTTTCGATCTATCATGAAACACATGGTTGTCAGAGAGCTTCACACAACTCTGGTTATCACAATGAATAGTAGTAGGATCCACCTCATGATCGAATACATTGTCAAAAGTTTGTGAAGACACACTACTTCACGGACTGCCACACTCAATGCTATGTACTATGCCTCTACAATACTCAATGCCACAGAGATCAATTTCTTGTTTCACCAGGAAACCATGACAAACCCTAAAGTAAAGCAACACCAGGAGGTGCTATTCCGGTCCACTGCGCTCCCTGCCCAATCTGCATCGGCATATCCCTGCAAGCTCAAGTCTACACTGGAGGCATATCTTAGGCCATATCCAACTATGCCTTGTATGTATCTCAATACATGTTTCGCTGCTATCTAGTGAGTCTATCTCGGTTGACTCATGAAATGGCTAAGAACATTCACTGCATAACATATATCAGGTCTGGTGTTAACCAGATACATTAGTGATCCAATCAGCTGTCTATACAAGTGTGGATCAATCTCTCCTGAATCAACATCATTCATCTTCTTCAAATCCATCACCATTGGTGTAGGCATGGATTTTCATTCTGTCATACCAAACTTTTTCAATATATCCACAGTATATTTTCCTCGATTCAGGAAAATCTCATCTGTCCTCTGCCATGCTTCTAGTCCCAAGAAGTAATGCATCAAGTCTAAATCCTTCATCTCAAATTTAGCAGTCAATGTTTGTTAGCATTCAACAATGAGTCTCTCTGAACCGGTGAGGAAAAGGTCATCCACATATAGTACCAAGATAATATAGGTTTGAATCAACAATACTCTTGTTGAAGCCCAAACTCATCAAGAATCCATCCATTTTCTCATACCAAGCACGAGGTGCTTGCTTTAGTCCATACAGGGATTTCTTCAACCTACACACATGAGATTTTTCATGATGTATAACGAATCCTTCTGGCTACTCGATATAAACTTCTTCCTCAATTTCACCATTGAGAAAGGTTGTCTTTACATCCATCTGATGTAGTTTCCAACCCATGGATGCAACTAGTGCAATGATATAATGGATGGAAGTGTATCAGGATACTGGAGAAAATGTCTCATCATAGTCAACTCCCTCTTCTTGCGAGAACCCTTTGGCTACAAATCTCGCTTTGTATTTTTTGATGCTTCCATTAGCTGCATGCTTGATTTTATAAATCCATTTGGAAGTCACTACAAACTTTCCTTCTGGTCTCAGAACAATATCCCATACATCATTTTTTAATATAGACTGATATTCTTCTATCATGGAATCTTGCCATACTTGTTCACCTAAATCTTCTCCATGACCAGAGTCAATGATGTGGCTCATGGCTGAAAGGTAGCCTGAGAATATCTTTGGTCTCTTGCTCTCTATGGATGTCCCTTTGCTTCCTATAGAATTTGTTGGGCCCAAGCAGGCCTTTTATGTACTATTGAAATATCTATGGGCATGTCAATTGGAGCAACTGGATCAACGGGAACAACTGGATCAACTGGAATAATGTATGTCTCCCTCTAAATTGCTAAATGGGGAGAAGGCATTGCTTCACTGTCGATTTCCATATGAGATTATCTCGATCTTTGGAAGGCTATCTCTTCCTCAAAAGTAACATCTCTACTTATCTCAATCTGTCTCTGACCAGGAATGTATATCCGATATGCCTTCAAAGATTCACTGTATCCCACAAATGTGCCCTTTCTTCCCGAAGGGTCTATCTTGGACCTCTTCTCTTTGGGTACATGAAAATATACTGGGCACCCAAATATACTGAAGTGTCCAATCTCAGGCTTCACTCAGGTGAAGGCTTCTTCTGGAGTTATGTTCTTCAATATTTGATGAGGACTCTTGTTTTGAACATACACTAATATCACACGTGCTATGCCCATAGAGTCATAGGTAGACTCTGATCATGTATCATTGCTTTGGTTGCCTCGATGATAGTTCCATTCTTCCTCTTCGCAACCCCATTTTGTTGAGAGTTGTAAGGAACTGTGAACTCCCTCTTGATCCCTGCTTCAATACATAAATTGCTGAAATCCTTGGAGGTGAATTCTCCCCCATTATCTAATCTTAGTACCTTGATCTTTCTTTTGGTCAGGTTCTCAACCTGAGCTTTGAATTCTTGAAATTTTGCAAGGACTCCATCCTTGTTTTTCAGGAAGTAAATCTAAGTTTTCTGAGAGTGATCATCTATGAAGAGTACACAATACAAATACCCATTCAGAGAGGAAACAATCATTGGCCCACACACATCTGAATGTACCAAGTCCAAGATTTCCTTGGATCTATTTTCATTTCTCAAGAAGGACACTTTAACATTCTTACCAAGAGCACAACCTTTGCAAACACCTTTATGCTGAATCCGTATCTCTGGAAGGCATGTTACAATTTTCCCTAGATATAGGAGAGCTTTATAATGATTGTGAGCAAGTATCCTATGCCATAGCTCACTCAAGATGACAGTGTCATGTAACAGGGACTGGACTGGTCTGATGGTTAATCTGTACAAGCTTCTTTCTCGAACACCAATTAATTTGACATAATTTATATGTGAGTCTTTATGCCATGCAAGAACTCTTCCTTATGAAAAGGTAACTTTGTAGCCTTTGTCTTCTAAGGAAGAAATGGAGACAAGGTTCCTCTTCATCCCAGGTACATATAATACTTCACTTAGTTGAAGATGCATATCATAATCTAGTTGGAAGGTAGAAGTTCCAACCCCTTTCACATTATATCTGGCATCATCTCCAAGGACAACATGTAGATGTGTCTCTTTCTCAACAAAAATTGTAAGGTGATCTCTAAAACCGGTTATGTGCCTAGAGGCACCACTGTCAATTAACCAAGTACTATCATTGGTAGGGACCATACCTAAGAGTGTTGAGATGTTGATGTGTTCATCCCATTGAATTTTTGGCTTCTAGGAACTAAGTTTGCTTGATCCACCAAGCTTGTCTTCCATCATGGTTCTATTCATCATATTTTTAGATTCTTCACAAACCCTTGTCAACTAGGATGGAAAACCTAACGACTAGGATAGGCTAGAAATTTTAGGTTTTGTTGGGCTTATGAATGCGAACAATAATACTTGAAAGATAGGAGAACATTGGTGAGCTGAAGAGCTCCTTCAAAGATTTGCAGAAACCCTAATTTTGAAATTTCTGCAAAAAATTGTGAAACCCCAGGGCCAAAAAACAAAAGTTCTTAGAAATGCAATATGAAGCTTGATGGAGGTGTGCTGAAGGAGTCTGTACACTCATATGCACTTTTTATCCCTAGTTTCCAAGTATCAAGTGCTGAAACACCTTAGAAAGGAGGTCCGTACACAATTTTTGGAAACCCTAGGAGGGTCGTACGATTCTGCAGGAGTGAGAGGATGACTGGTAAATGCTTGTGCAATGGGTTCTTCAAGACCTATGCTCTGATACCATGTTGATTTTTCAATAATATAGTCTCAATCATGAATTTCATTCCAATTTTATCATTTTACTTGAACCATAGATAATTCCAGTTACACCATTAACAATTTGTTGCAGCAACCAAGATCACAAGAAAAAATACCATGCACAAGTACACAAGAAGTATCCTGGGAAGCCATTCTCAACAAGGGAAGAAAACCCAGCCAATCCTTTGCTATATTATTCAAGAGAAATACCTCCCACACCATAAACCTAGCAAACAAAAGGGTGCTCACAAAACCTAGAAAGCTAGCGCCCAAGAGAGGTGCACACGTCAGCCCAAGAACAAGTACTTGATGAAATTTCCAAACTCACACTTGTGTTGTGTTTCCTCAATGGGGAAATTACCTTTATTTATATTAGACTAGACATAACAAAATTAGTGTCTATTGGCACAACAGGGATGACCTCAATAACTCACAATATAATTAATAATTACCATATTAATTATATTTTACATTAATTATCTTTCAATTTATGGTGGGGCCGACCTGTACCCTTTACATAAAAAATAGGGTTATAGGTAAGTCTGAATCTTGGACAATATAGCAAGGGATCTCATACACCCACTAGTGCTCAGCCACTAGGGGCACATATGTATGTGCTCAACCACATGGATGTCCACATCTCTATCTCACTTCGTCTCACAGGAGAATCTCACTCACTAGTGCTCAACCACTAGGATCACGTTCACCTATACTCAACCACATGCACATCCTACTCAACAAATCTCTTTCTCATTGCGTCTCATAGGAGAATCATTTGGAGTATCACATCATCTCAACTCTTTGCACATAGGATACCAATACATTGTTTCATCTTCGTCTCATAGAGAACGACACACCCAAATCATGAGCTTCCTCACCCCACATAGGGGCACACAACGCTCCATCTCTATCTCAGAGAGGAACTGCACACCCATCTCATGGGCACACCCAACTCATGGGCTTCCTCACACCACACAAGGGCACACAACGTTCCTTCTTTGTCTCAGAGAAGAACAACACACCCAAATCATGGGCACACCCAACTCATGGGCTCTCTCTCAGGTCGACTCACTCAGCCTGTGTCCTGGAGGATGTCTTACGCCGATGTAATCATCAACAACGGGGGAGAAATTGATTAAATCCACATGGAAAATTTCCACTAAGATGAGAATATATTAAGGCACAAGTAGAACATTTCTAGGGAAATAAGCTTAAGTTGAAAAAGGGAGTGGAATTATAACATATAAATAATTCAACAAGAAATAAAAACCATGATAAGATGGCTAGTAGAGTGAAGATCAATGCAAATAAATCAATCAAAAGGAATTTAAAGAGATTGAGGAAGAAAAATATATTGTACCCTATAGGGAAAATGGACCATATCTAGAGACAACCAACTAATTAGGCTACACCAAATAAAATAATTTAACATGTTGTCATGGGAAAGTAGTTATTTAACAAGAGAGACTTAGAAGTAAGGTTGCATGTCATGAGATTAGTAATCAATAAGAGAATGAGGATTATGGTTGCAAGGGTAAAAAACATCAAAGGGAAAGTGATGCCACTTATATTATTACAACCTATCCAATGATGATACAAGTAAATCATGAAAATATCGTATCAGAGATTCATAAGGGTCAACTTGCCAAGGTGCCATATCAACATCTAAATCACAAAAAATAGCACACAAGAATCAGCGTACCAATGTCAACATTGTTCTTACATATTTAAGCATCCCTAAATCAATACCACTGAATTAATACTTTTATTATGAAAAAGTTCAAAAAAGAATCCATTTAGCATGGATTGGTCATTTTTCAATGAGACAATATTGTTCAAAGATTTGAAAATCGCATTGCCTCATGTCCTCAAACTTATCAAATAGATGAAGGTTACAAGAAGATGGTTCATTCTGTCATAAGAAGTGTTCTATGCCCATGCTTTAAGGACACATCATTTTAAATGGGAAACCTTATAATATACCTAGGGTATATTACCACTATGTAATCATGTATAATCATTAAATTATAATAGTAGTAATGAAGGTGAATATGATATTAATGTTGTAATAATGATAAGGCATGTTCTTATTGAAGGACATGAGTTATCACCCCAACTTGTATTTATATATACATCCATTGTATTCATTTCATCAATCAATCTCGTATATATAGTCATATAATAAAAAAATATGATTTAATATGTATATATGAGATTTCTCTATGTATTCATGATGATTTCATAAGTGAACTTGATGGTTCACTTCATGAAATCAATTGTCCATGAGTAGACAAATCCATACAATATATATCAAATAAATAATTATTTGTTATTAGGAATATATTATATGGGATTGATTGATAAAATGAATACAATGAGTGCATATATAAATACATGTTGGGGTGGGGTGGTAGGTGCAGCGGGGGGGGAGTCTTCTTGATCCTAGAGGAAATACGACAACTTCCTACGCTTGGGGACTGGGGAATGTATCTAACAATGTTGTTGAAGCTTATGCCTTATGGAAATGTGTTTGTATTGCAAAAGAACGAGATGTCACTAAAATTGTGTTTTTTGGGGATTCTATGATGGTTGTTCGAGTGACCATCAAGAAAAATTAGACCAGCAATAATGTCTTCAACAACATTATCTTCCGCACCCTCTCTCTTATTGAAGGCTTCAAAATTTTTAGGATTTCCATATTAAAAGGGACCTAAACTCGCTTGCAGACCGTTCGACTAAGGTTGGATCGAATATGGAGGCTAGCACTATAGAATTAAATGGGATTAGTGGGGAACTTTCCATCCCATAGTTCGATAACTCCTCCTTAAATTATGTTGACATGTGGCATCCAGAGTGGATCACCATTTGTTATGTACTCTAGCTTGCACACTTGCATAATTATGGTGTTGGGACGACTATTAAATTTGTTTCGTGCTTGTATGACATTTAATGTGAGCCTTCTATGGTAATGGCCAACTCTTCTTATGTATTTAGGAGGGTTTATTGGTTTCCATCTTATGTTGGGGTGTTGATTCTCCGATATTGGTTTTAGTTTCTGGGTGGTGGTGGTGCTTGTTCAATGTTGGCTTTACTGGGGTCCATGTCTAGGTATACCATAGGGTTCATGCATTCACCTTTCGGGTTTGGTAATGTTCATTCTTTCCTCCGAGTGGATCCTTTCAACTCTGTTTAATTTCATTTTTTGATTGTATTTTATAAATATGGAATTGGAGACCCTTCACCATGAACTGGGTGGTGGGTATTTTTTGGCTATTGATTGTTGAACATAGAGATGGACCCTAACTAGAGCTAAATTAAAATAATCCTACAGTGACATGAGGAAATATCTCAAGACAATATCTCTACACTCTAGTTAATCTTGATTAAGTTGGGGGAAATGGATCAAGCTATGGTCTCCTTGAGGAATCTCCTAGAATTTCAGAAAAGACGAATCGATGAAATGGAACTTGACATCCAACAAATTAAATATCTTTTTCTTCCTCATAGTTCGGCCTCTGCCTCAATTAACCAAGGTGCAATTGTCTTCCCTTGAAAAGGTAACACAATTAATGGCATTTAATGTCTCAACACAACTCCTATGGACACTGAAGACAAAACACTCCAGTAGGCCAATATATTAGAAATTCAAGACTGTGTTTGCTCATATCAATGAATGTATTTCAAAACTCTTTTTATTTTAGGGTGATTTTTTAAAAAGGTTGTTCGTCAATTTGAGTGGGAAGTTGATCTGGACAAAACTTCATCCTTTGTTTTTTTTGTTTTAGAACTATGGATAGGCCTTGATCCATTTCTGTCGCTTTGAGACATTTCTGTCACTCTGTATGACAATTGTTTGCCTCGACACAACCCTCTTTTTCAATATATAAAGTTCAATTTCTTACAAAAAAATACATGTTGGGGTGACAAGTCACATCCTTGGACAAGATCATGATTTATCATTCTTACAACATTAATATAATATTGGCCTACATGATTTCCATTACAATATAAATGATTATACATCATTACATAATGGTAATATACCTTAGGTATATTACACATTCAATTGAGGTTGAGTATTTAAGTAATTCAAACTTTCATGATTTGTTCATAGTTGAAATATTCTGCCAATTAGTGCTCCCATGCTTTCAAAGCATGCAATATTGAAAAAATCTCCAAATCATGAGTTGGGTACTTCTATTCATGAATATTCAATTTCCTCGAATCATATATTACTACTTTTATTTCTTTCATGAGCACTCCCTTTATGCCTTCTTTATTCACATCAATGCATTACTTAGAAGTCTTGATCAAAATCAAGAAGTATTAATATTGGTTGATACATGAGGAGATTCTTTGGTTCTTGAAATGTTTCTTTGTGAAGGGTTGTCTAGAGAAACTTAACTCCCTTACCCTAGAAATTTGACAATGGGTTTTCAATCCTTGTGAAACCTTTAACAAACTTTGATAATAACCAACTAATCCCAAAAAACTTATTACCTCAACTGTAGTCCTTGGCGTTGGCCAACTATATATGGATTCTATCTGCTTGGGGTCCACATTTATCCCCTCTTCCAATATTATGTTCCCAAGATACTTAATCTCTTTCTTGAGCAATTCAGACTTACTCAACTTAACATACAACTATTTCTCTCACAAATTTGCAGCACTAACTGAAGATTCTCTTGATGTTCTTCCTCATTTCTAGGATAGACTAAGATGTGATCAATGAATACCAACACAAACTTGTCAATATTATTTTGAAATACATCATTCATAAACCTTATTAACACTATGGGGGATTTTTTTAATCCAAAAGGTAATATCAATAACTCATAATGTTCATATTGAGTTCTAAAGGCATTGTTTGGTATGTCAACATCATCAACTTTGATTTGTTGATAACCCAATCTTAAATCCAACTTAAGAATACTTTTTATCCCTTGAAATAATTGAATGGATCATCAATCCTATGTAAAGGATACTTTTTCTTGATGGTTACCTTATTCAACATTCTGTAATCAATGCACATTCTAAATGTTCCATCCTTCTTATTAACAAACAATGTGGGAGCTCCAAAATGTGAGGCACTTGGGCATACAAATCCATTATCCAATAATTCTTATGGTTAAATCTTAAGATTTCCCAAATCAATAATTCCCAATTGGTAAGGTGCATTTGATATAGGGGTTGTTCTAGGCATGAGATCTATATTATATTTCACTTCTTTGATTGGCATAAAATATGGTAATTCTTCCATAAATAAATCCATAAATTCTTTGATTATGGGAAATCGTCATACTTATATGCTTGCTTCCTTTATGCATTCAATGAAATGAGTGAGGTATACTTTACATCCCTTGTTCACATTGTGCTTGGAATGCATGGCGAATATTTCCTAACCACTATGGGGGTCATTTCTCCTATGATGCTTCTAATTATTGCCTCATTGTCCACACATTCTATTTTATTTTCATAATAGTATACCTTGGCCTTATGGAGTTCCAAGCAATCTTGTCATATTATTCCATCATAGAGATCCCAAGGCCAACTCATGGAAACATGTTCAACTTCTCCATCCTCCCAATTCTACCATGTATCCATCAATTTCTTAGCTAATCCATTTCCTTGCACCATTTTCCATTTGTACTTTCCAATCTCGTAGATTCTTGGCTCTTATATTACATTTGGCCACAACTTAAAGTGATATGAAATTATGGGTACTTCCTATATCAATCAAGAAAGTGAAGGGTTGGTAAAAAATATACCTTTGGATTGGATGAGGGAGGCTTGATACTATGCTTGTCGATTGTCCACTGCTACATAAATATTCCCTCTAACTACATCTCCCATAGTTTCCTTGAGTTCCAAATGGTTCACAACTCCTTTTGTTTGGTTCTTCCTTTTTGAGAAATTATAGGATTTGTGCCCATATTCTCCATATTCAAAACATTTTACTCTTGGGTGTGTAGGTCTTATATTTCCATGATATTTTTCTGCCTTCCTAGACTCAAGTGGCGGGGCTCAATTGAAACTCAACTGATCATGCTTTTTTTTCCAAGTCTTTTATTTATTGATCTTTCGATTCAACTTACCACTCAGTTACTTCTTCTGTCAGGCTTCAACTCCATATACTATAATAATTTGCATTACTTATAACATGATCTTTGGTATGAATATTTTAACTTTATATTTGACATGGTCACCGAGTCCTCTAATAAATATCCCAACTTGGGAATCTTTACCAAGTTCAAGGGAATATTTTTCTAGTTCCATAAACTTGTGTTCATACTCTTCCTTCTCATGCTATCTTACTTGACTGATTAATAATTATATTTTTTTTTTCAATAATACATCTTACCAAGGTACTTTTCCTTAAAGTGAGTCTTAAACTGATCCCAACTTAGGTGTTCTTCATTCACTTTTTCCTTTTTCTCGATATGACCCCACCATATATTTGCATCATAAATTAACTGGTAGCTGGAAAACTTGGCCCTTTCCAAAGGGTTGAAGTCATATAACACCATGTGCCTTTCAATGTTCACCAATCGTGATTTGACCTCATTACCTCTTTCGATGATCCCATTTAAAGTGGGAACCTTTTTCTTCCCAAGTTCATAACCCCATTTGTGACACTTAAGGGACTCCTTCTAGTTGGTGCCTTCTTCCTTTGATGGTCTCTTACCATGATTCTTTGTATTGGATCCCAATGACTCTAACATACCCTTGATATTTAGGAGGTAGGAGGACTACTCATTAACTTGAATATTTAAATTCTACACTTCCTAGGCCAACTCATGTCTTTGATGGTCACTAAGGGGATCATGACATCAACTAGTCTCCCTACTCATACTCTAGGTTTGCAAATTGGAAGTGGAATTACCTAGTTCTACCTATAATATATGAAGACTCATAAGTCATCAACAAGGATTTTGTGCTTTGAGTGAAAGTTTGAGACCATTCTATATCTATCACATCTAAATTTACTTCACCTATGGTTTTCATACTCTCCAATGATGTTGATTCAATATTTGTATTGGTTCACTTGTATTGCATCTAGAGTGGAATGGGATAACCCTAAGCTCCTTTGTCAACTTACATGATTACGACCAAATGATAGAGGGTTTAAAATTTTGAAAAGCTTCAATTAGAATCTTATACCTTCAAACTGTCTCTATCCACCAAGGCACAAACTCCTTATCACTCAACCACTATCTAAGCCTTAGATATATCGATTCCCTAGGATACCACTAGGAGTGTGTGAACCTTGCAATCAAATAAATATGAAAGTATATCCTTAGGAATGATGTGTTCCCTAACATGGATAATGTGTGTATGTTGATGTAGATGATTAGCAATAAAAATAAAATTTCTAAATTTTCAATAAATATTATCTATTGGAACATTTAAATCAAAATTGTATGATAATATTAATCTGAGCTAATTTACAAAATAAATTTGATAATCAATTTGAATTGGAATTCTACCATGACAATCAAAGCTCGATGATTAATTGTAAAGGAAATCAACATAAAATTATTCATTAATAAACAAATGGGGTTGACAATTACACTAATCGCAATTCCTACAACAACATTGAGCTTTATTGTAATAATAATAAAATCAACATTGGCTAGATGTAATTTCCATAACATAATGAAATTCAAAGTTTACAAGGAATGTCGACAATTAAAAGTATGCAAGGAATGTTTTCTCAATCAAGGAAATTATTAATAATTTACATGATGAACTGAAGGACCTTGCTAGCATAATGCAATTCTAGGTTAAATCAATGAAATCATTTATTTTAGCCAAGAATGCAATGTATTATATTATTTCAATTTCCTTACATGTGTGTGTGTGTGTGCATACATTAAAATATATAGTCAAATTGTAAACTTTGGTCACATATATGTGACCAAGGTTCACAATTTGCCTATATAGTTTAGCACATGCACACACATACACACACACATTTAACTATATGTATATGAATCTGTATATGCCTCACATTTTGCATGGGTATTCCTCCCCCCTTAACCCATGGGTTAACTATAGGTATGGGTTAATATTTGGACCCATACATATACACCCATTTACTTCAAGTTTATGGGGATTCCATATAATAATAATAATAATAATAATAATAATAATAAACAATATAAGGCTTCCATTGAATCCATTACCTTATAAGATTTTCCATTCACCACAATTTATTTCCATGATAATTGGATATGCTTCTCACGATCTAGTTGGAGGTTGTGAGGGTTATGGGAGAGGCAAATGTGCATGTGTCTTCTTGATAGATGCTCCAAGGGAAGTTTACATTGGTCGAGGATGAAGTTTGAGGTATTTCCTAGACCCTATGGGTATAAAAAAAGTCTCGGGGATGTCATTCAAAGCTAGTCTAGAGGAGGTCAAGTGGTTTGAGAGGGACAATGCTGAAATCTAGAAGTAATGTAATGAACCCCCTTTTCTTATTCATAGTTGGCTACCAATTGTGGAATCATGGGGATTTGATACTACTTTTTAATAACTCATCTAGGTGTTACATTAACTACATTTTTTCCCTTTAAGACTATACACAACAATGTAAACTAGATAAAAAACCATAAGAGTACACATATAAAATCTAGAAAGTGTTCAAGATAAGGAGGAATTCCATGATCTCATAAAGCATATAACAAATGTACAATATAACCAAGATAACCATCAATACATAATTGAAGACATGACACAAAATACTTATAACTCTTAGCTCATTGAATTCAAGGTGTTGATCCAACTATGCTCTAGAATCCCATGATCCAATCATCAATCAACAAGGGGAAATCACACCAAAGGATTAATTTTCCACCCAACCAATGTAATTACCTTCACAATTGTTTCCCACTCAAGCAGGGATGAAGCTCAATGAGATGATGAACTTTAGGGCACATAAATATCTCTACAAGTAATTCATAGTTTCCCAAAGGAATATCACATATTAGACTCTTGACTAATCAACCTCCGTGTGGTGGAGAGGATACTAGCTACAAAAATTCCAAAACCTTGCAAGGGTGCTACTACCATCCTCACCCCTATCGATCACAACCAAACTCAGAAATGGCACCTCTCTACAAGGATATTACTACCACCCTCACCCTTGGTGCATGTAGTCACACTTGGCAGTGGCATCCTAATGGACAAAAAATAATCAAACAAGTAGCCAATCAGAAAACCCATCAATGTCAGTACATTCTTGGTCTCTTAGTCCAATTAGAATAGGTTAGAGAAACTAATAATATACTCTACTAAGTCTAAAATTTAAATCACAGGTTCTAACACATCAATGGAAAAATCTCATAACATTTCTTCATGACCTAACCAATCCCTTTTCAAGGTAGGAAACTTATTTTGTAATCCTTTCCAAATGTAACATCCTTTCCAAGATTTGGATCTTGGATTTTCCCCTTCTCTTGCAAGGGAGGAATTGGGGTTGAGGGTGAATTTACAAGCATCAAGATTAAGGTGAAAGTAGGTTACATTTTTTTTTCTTTTGCCTTTTAACTCAAGTTAAATTTAGAGGTAATTTTATCGAGCATTTCCCCTTCCCCAAGGATTCCTAAGCTCTAAGATATGGTGGTAATCCTCATTGATTCATGAGATGTTAAGCCCTATATATTGAGTCACTACATTTTTATTGTTATATTAGTGTTTTCCTTATTGGTCGACTAGACCCTTTAATTGCAATTGTACGCTTTGTCTCCTATATATATCAAGGATACCTAATTTTAGAGAGCATATCGTCTTATACATTTGTTATATTGTAAAAGGAGGTTGCACCCTCCAAGAGGATTCTCGTTCATTCTTCTATCTAATTATCAATGTGTGGAGTTACTTATCTTTCTATTTTTATGCTATTTGGGTGTTGTTTGCATAACATTTGGTTTCCAAGCATATGATTCTTGGGTTTGGTTCCTTCAAATGAGTCATATTGGTATTTTCTCTATAACTAATTTTCTCTATAATTTTAGACCATGGAATTTTTCAAAACCTGAGATGACATGGTGAAGTACCCATGGTGAAAATTTTAGGTTTTGGTTCACTATATTTTCAGAGATACATGCTTTGGAAATTAGAGTTTTTGACTATTTCTTAAATTAGTCTCAAACGAGTCATCTTGGTATTTTCACTATAACATTTTTCTAGGTTGTTTCAAATATCAATTTTTTTTGGAGATTGAGGAGACATAGTGAATAAACTGTGGCAAAAAAATTAGATTTTGGTTCACTATACTTTCAAAAATATAGGTTGTGGAAATTAGGGTTTTTGACTAGTCTTGGAACTAGTCTCAAATAAGTGTTCTTGGTAAATTATCATATCTGAAGCTATAAAAGTTTGAATTGAGTGTCACTAGTTCCATTGAAAATAAAATTGATCATATTATTTTAGGCCCAAATTTTAAAAGTATATATGAAAAATTGGACATGGGGCAAACTATATAATTTCACTCTCTTGAAAGGGACAAAAACAACAAGTATTGGGAAAGTTACCATAATTTTCTCTTGGCACATTGGAATTTGATTAGACCTATGGCATTGGAGATAAGATATATTAGGCTACTATATATAAAAGTTTCATACTCAAAGGGGCTAAAATTTTAGAGACATTTTAGGAGAAAGGTATGCAAACAAGGCAATCTGCAAACCATGGTTTTTATAGCTATGTTAACTTGAAATTAGCATGATTTTTTATTGGAATACCTACTTTTGGTTATCCAAAAAATGTGATAAAGAGAAAAAATAGGAGTATTATTATTTTCTCACATTGAAAAGGGTTCTAGAAAAAATTCTACTACCTCTAAACCTCTAGAGAACTCATACACGACGCTTGAATAAAGGGAAGACTTAGGGTACCGTGTATCCCTATTGAGGAATTGATTTAATGAAATGGGTGATGCTGTGTTGAAAAATGTTGATTTGGTATGTTTTCAAGAATAAATTAAAAGGGAAATTGAAGATAAAATGTATCAAAAGAAGGAACAATTAAAAAATTCCATGGAATCTATTCTCTTACATACCCTAGATGAGAGGTTCCCTAAAAGTGATATTGTGACACAAGGAAATCATGAAAATAGGGAGAAAAAAAATTGTTGAACCCTGGTCACATACATGGAAGATTTTAACACATTTGAAAAACAAAAAGATTGAGTCCCAGAATCATGATTATTCATCACTCCAAGTTCAACATCATTGAGGGTTCAACTCGGCACCAAGGAACTACTTAATTCCCAATATTGATACGAGGAAATTCGATGGTAAATATCCTATAACATGGATAGTCCAGATGGAGAAATTCTTTGATCTTCACTGAGTGCCAAATTTATGAAAGGTAACTCTTGCATCCTTTTATTTAGATCATGATCAATTTTTTTGGTACTAATGGATTTGTGACTGAAAAAATGTTTCTATAGTTTCTTGGTCCATTTTTATGGATGAATTGATAGTACATTATGATCATATTAAGAGCAACACATTCTTTATTTGATTGAGAAATATCTAGCAAAGAGGTCATGTTAATTCTCCAAGAGGTACCTTACATTTTTCATCTGGCTACACCATTGTAATCCCAAGGATGTAATTCAAAGCATCGTAGGCCATGTGGAGGATTATGTTTTATGAACTCTAAGACTCTATAGTTGGCCATGATTAGTCTTTCTAGGCTTCATTCTCATTTCCCTTCATCTTGGATAGGATTGGGGGACTTTAAGTGAACCTATTGACACACATGGTTTATGGGAGCTAGGTTCATTGTAGGGGTGATCACACATTGTAGGGCTTGTCCGCCAATGGTTGTTCACACCTATGTCATTACCCACACGATCATTGTATTATAGAGTCTGTATGCATTCCTTGGCCATTGTGCATTTATCATTTTTAGTTCTCAACATGGTAGTCTCACAAACTTCTCAACATCTCACATTTTTCGAGGAAACTCATGAATCCCGATGCATGGGATCCCGTGGCAGAAAATACAACATGGTATTAGATTGACCATGTTCATGCATACTTGACATGCCATGTTGAAATTCTGGCAAAAGGGCATTTAAAAATCATAAATCAACTTGTGAAGGGTGGCATAAGCACATTTATAAAGGAAACATGGTAGAAAGCGGGTAATCCATGACATGCAAATGCAAGTTCAACTAAAAAAGGAAAATAGACCATGTTCTCGACAAAACCCATGTCTCGGATTCCTTCCATGCAACAATATCCACGTGGATTTGGCAAGCCAAGTTAAGGGGTCCATTAAAAAATTATTTTAAAAGATTTTTCCTAAGTGATGAAAAAGGGAAAAAATTAATTTATGTTAAA
>SNQJ01S0017379.1:44389-58946 GCA_010110895.2 Picea sitchensis | reverse complement strand
CCCCCCCCCCCCCCTCCAAAGTTTACAAGCAAAGTGATTAAAGTAATGAAGCCATCCACGTGATTTGGTGTACATAAGTTAAAATGGGGCATAATTTGTTTAAAGGCATGGGCTCCATGAAAAACCATGATTAAAATGAGAACCACCATACCATCTGAAGAATATGCCTTCATTCATTAAGCCACCAACAAATAAAAAGGTAGCCGCTTCCTCCACGTCATCATACTTTCTAGTCGTTGGTCAATGGAATGGGTTGTAAGGAAAATAAGTACGTTGTGGAAAATCAAGGGCTTTCCCCTTTTGTTTTATGTGATGACTCATGTCATGTGTAAGTAATCAAATAAAGTTGAACCCCCTTTATATAGTCAAATGGGTAAAGGTGTGATTTGTGAAACATTGAGCATTTAATCAAATCGTGGGTTATCAAAGTAAGTCGTCCCCATATGAAGAAGTTGTGAGAAATTAAATCATCCCCCAACTAAAGAATTAAATCATGGAAACAATCAATTCTCATGTTCCAATCCAGTCATTGGGTGCACATGAGCAATTAAAGGAGTCGTGAGTCATTTCAATGAGTTGTGTGGTCAGTGATGAATTTAGAAGGATAGTTCCAGCTAGCTTTTAGAACTCTCTGATCTAGGTGTATATCGGTGGCCACACACCTATTCCAACTAGCAAAAAATAATCTTCTGGCAACTTACTATTTTTAGTAGGTTTTCGGTTCCTAAACTTTCGGGGCCATTTTGAAGGCCTAAATGAAGTTTTTTCGGGACTGAGCACCTCAATGATAACTATAGGCTCTAATTAAGCCCCACAATGAATATTCTTGATGATACCTTTCCAACAAGCTATCGTTCACCCCAAACAGAGATTGTATGCCAAAGTTACGCCCCCGAGAAGTTGATACACCAAACTACCCAAAACGGGGTCCACAAAACTGTTGGATTTTCATCTTCCGGGGTTAGGGTTTTGGATTTTCTTTATGTTAAAAAAGGCCTTTAGAGCCTCATTGTAACCATATTCTTGTGAATGCGAGTAGCCATCACATCTCTTCTTAGAGATAAGCTGCCACCATTCTAGCGAGTCTTTCACTCTATATTTCTACAGTTTTGTACATTTTGCTCATTAATAGAAATTGTGTATTACTGTATCTCTCTGTTTATGGTTGCATATTTGATATATTTATGTTATATTATTGGATATCTGATATATCTTTGCAAATTCTTTATTATATCTCCTCTCTCATTTTGTGTCGAAAATAATCCAGATTAGGGGTATCAGAGCAGGTTGCTCCTGATCGTTTTTTTTCAGTGCATGTCCCCGACGAGGTCTAAGTATAGAAAGTTGGGACTTGAGCTTGTATATATTGAGGAAAATATCTCTCGCACTCCCAAGAAACCCTCCATGGAGGAATAAAATAAAAATGACAAAACAAACGATTATATTAATATGTTGCTTGAGCGAGCTCTCACGCGACAAAGAGACGAAATGATGGAGAATTTTTCCCACATCCTTCAACGCCTGATGATAACAAATGACACATATTCATCAAGCGACCACTTTGGAGGTGTTATCATTGAGAGTCACCCTTAGATTGCAAGAGGATAAGCCCAGTACCCATCAAAAATTTTGGTGGATGTTGGTTTTATGAGTGGAGGTCAAATGGATAAAACTCAGTACAAGAATGATTTTAACATAGAAACTGGACAAGAAATGAACAGGGAAGTGAGGGCCTCATTAACTTTAGTCAGTGATTTGAGTTTAAGTATGAGAATAAGGAAGAGTTAGTGAGAGAGGTGAAAAAGATTTCTATGAGAATCTGACTTTCAAGCAACTTGGTGAAGAAAAACCCAGGCTCAAGAGAATTCTTGAACTCAAGTTTCAGACACTGAAATATGTCACAACAACATAATGATCAAACCTACATCACAATGAAACTACAACAACTCGACTGGATCCTCCATTCTTGAGCCTTTCAGTGCAAGGGGGAATAAGGGGGAATAGAATTACAACCCTCGACTGGATCCTCCATGCCTGAGTGTTTTAGCACAGTTTGAACAAAGGGATGAAAGAAGATGACTTCTATTAATGCGAAAGTCTCAAATTTGATACATAACCAGAGAACATTTCTGGCATCAAAATACTACAAAATAGGGATCTATGCTCAACCAGTTGACGACCTTAACAAAGTATTGAACTGATCTATTTATACTTAGATCAGTCCGCAACTACCAGGAGTGTGATCTGGCCACTCCATTCAAATCCTTTCATCTGCGCCTTCTTCTGTTGGACTGTGCGTGTATCCTCCTGTCAAACGTAAACTCATCTCAGCATGGGTATGCAAGAAAAACCGTCCACAGGGGGACCTCGGGCTGACAGTTCTGTTTCCACGACAAGACCTTCTATGCTTTCTATTTATGGAGTGATTCGAGGTTTCAACCACCACTCCTTTTTCATTAACTACTTCTTCTCGGGATCACGACAAGGCTTAATGCCTAGGGGTTGTTGTGCACTGCTAGCGGTTCTTTGAGTCGAATCTGGCTCTTTAAAACCTTGATGGTCTCATTTTGTAACTAACACAGGCCCTTTCAACTGTTGGTGCAGGTATTATGAATCCTGCAACCTCTTCCTTCACGCTTCCAAAACCTCAAGCTTCAGGCACCAACTCCTTCTCCATTTTCCCCTTCCTGCCTGTGACCTTGGGCCATGAGTTCACGCTTATTCCAAATGGTGCTTCGGGACTTCACGTTTCATGATTCTTTCCACCACTTGACTCCATATCTCCTGATACCCAGATCGACAAAATCACTTTACTCAGATTGATGATCGGATCTACTTCACAGTCGACAGCTATGATTGCTTCCTTGAAACTCCGAATCGGCCAGCTCCATGTAATGGGTGCTATATTTTCTTCCTAGGCACCCCTCCCACATGACCTTGGACTGTGACCCGGGGATCTACTCCTGAGCACTTCACAACTTTGTGCTTCGCAAAATCTGTGCTTTTCTCCTTGCATATCCTCCGATTCGCAAATCCACGAATTCACCTATCTGTTGCCACATGCTCTTCTGGATCTACGACCACGAACTCTTCCGCTAGATCAGCTGTCGGGAAATTTGCATGCTTCTTATCTAAAAAATCCCGTAGTGATTCCTTCTTATTTTTCACATCTTCCTCCATGTGACTTTTAGATTGACAACCCATATGACTTCGGCTTTCAAGACTTCGAACTTTTGGATGAATAAATTTTACAATCTTCCGGAGTCTCGATTTTCGCAATGTTTCCCCATCGTTGATCTCTTCCCAAAGATATCCGACGATCTAGACTTAATCCTTTTCTTGATATTTAATTTCGGGGCCTCCACCTGGTCACTAATCGTCACATAACCTCATAATATTGAATGTCGGAGGTTCGCCCATCTGAGCTTCATAGGGGATCTCTGTCGTTGAAAAATGAACTTGGCACTTGATCGATTTGAATCCACAATGGACCGCTTTGAGTGTTGTACTTTGTGCCCATGGCTGAGGCCTATGTGAACACAGGCTTGGATGACCTTTCGTGGGCTCGGGAGAACATAATGGTGAGTGATTGAAACAAAGGCAATGAGTGTTCATCCTTAGAGAAAAACATAAAATCTTCGGCCCGAGACTCATTCAGGAAAAACACCAATGGAAACCAAGTCGTTAGACAAAGAGGAAAAAACAACTTTAATAGTCAAAGGGAAAAACCTAGGACCTGGATTGCGAAAGAGAGAGAGATGGGGAAAGGCTACAGACATAGGTATTAATAGCAAGCACCTACGACCCCGGACGAATTCATGTGATAACATTGGCTCCACAGGGGATGGCATGCTCCCCGTGAGCTGCCAAGAACGCGCAACTTCAGTGCCTTAACTTTGGGTTATGGAGTCTCTAAATAAAAATAAGCATAACAATAAAAAGGGAAGTGGTAATTACATTGGTGGAACGCCGATCTCGGCTTAGACAAAATATTTTTTCAAAAAGTGCCCATTGCCAAGGCCACCTAAAACTTTGGAATCCTCCAAGTTCTGTAATTTATAAGTGTTGTTTGAAAATAACTCAGAAATCTTGAAGGGACCAATCCATAAGGCTTCAAATTTACCATGTTTTCCTTTGTATTTCTTGGGGGCATCCCACTTGAGCACCAGATCCCCTAGATGAAAATATTCCTTGCTTTCCCTCTTGTCAAAAGCTCGTTTTATTTTCTGCTGATGACCCTGCGCTTTATCAAGCAACTGCTCCTTGGTCTGTTGTACTTCTACCAGTTGCAGTACCCTCCTGACCACATCATCAAGTTCTACTTGGTAGTCTTGGAGGAATTTTTCCATAGTTAAGGAAATATGAGTAGGAAAAATAGCATCAACCCCATACACAAGATGAAAAGGGGAAATTCCAAGTGACCTCTTTGTTGTAATCCTATCAGCCCATAAGGCGAATTCCAGCTTTGAATTCCAGGCTTTCTTGTTGTCTTCTAACAATTTTTTGATGATCCTTATGAGGATCTTGTTATAGGACTCTGCTAAACCATTTCCCTGAGGGTAGTAGGGAGTGGAATGGATTAATGTATTCCCATACTGCTCATAAAAATTAATAAATGGCTCAGCTCTGAATGAGGCAACATTTTCTGTAACAATCCTGATTGGACAACCAAATCTGGACATGCTATCTTCAGGGAATTTTATGATTACCTTGTGGGAGGCACTCCTTGTAGGGATGGCTTCTATCCATTTGGTAAAATAATAAGTGGCAGTCAAAATCCACTTGTGTTGACCACTTGAGGTCGGGTGGATCTCTCTAATGAAGTCAAGACCCTACTGCTGAAAAGGTCCAGAAACCATTACTGGTTTCAAAGGAAAAGATTTGAGTTGTTGCTTTCCAACAAACCTTTGACACTTGACACAAGATCTAACCTTCACACAAACATCAGAAAATAGGCTGGGCCAAAAATACCCAACTCTAAGGATCGTATAAGTCGTGGTCCTCCAAAAATGATGTCCCCCACACGAGTTGTCATGAAAGTCAATCATAGTTCTTTGGGCTTCCTGTGGGTCCAGACATCTTAATAGAACTCCTAGAGGGCCCTTCCAGTACAAAAACTGATAGATGATACAATATTTGACAGCTTTGAGTTTCAAATCTCTCACCTTGTTTTTTTTCAAACCATCAGGAGGCCTCAACCTTTGCAGGAAATATATGATGTCTTTATATCAGGTGCATTCTGCTAAGTCGAGGTTGACATGCAGGTCTTCATCAACATTCTCAGTTTGCTGATTTTCTAAGTGTGTGTTCATGAAATTAACCACCAATGCCTTGCAATTCGATTAACCCAACAACCTGGCTAAACCTTGGCCTTTTACCAATTTAGTGGGCTTTATTTCCAGGTCAAACTCTAGAATTTTGGCAATCCATTTGCTTCTCTTCCCATCTAGATCAGGCTGGATCAATATTTATTTTACTGAGGCTAAGGGGACATATGCAATAATTTTTGAATACATAACATAGATTCTGAAAGCCTTGAGGAATTTCACCAAAGCATAATCTTGCTTCTCCATGATATCATATCTCATTTCTGCATCCCTCAATGCTCTGCTAAAAAAGGAAATAGGCTACTCCAACCCCCATGTATTTCTCTGTAACAAAACACAAAATAATGTATCATATGAGGCAAAAGAAAATATTATAAATTCCTTAGAATAGTCAGGGATGATGAGCACAATTTCTTCAGTCAAGGCCCTCTTGATTTGGTTGAAATAATTTCTGGAATCAACAGTCCATTTCACTTCGTCCCCCTTTCTAAGCATGTTTGTAATGTGTTTAGCCAACTCAATTTTTTTTGAAATGAACCTCTTCAGAAAGTTGATTTTACCCAAGAAACATTGAATCTCTTTCTTAGATCCAGGAAAAGATAAGGTTTGGATGGCCTCTACTCTGCTTGGATCAATTCTCACCCCTTACACTGACACAATATGCCCCAACAATTGTCCCTCTTTCATAAAAAATAAAGATTTCTTAGGGTTGAGGGAGAGACCAAACCTATTGAACTTCAGGAAGACCTTCTTCAAATGATGATAGTGCTCTTTATAATATCTTGAGAATATTGGAATGTCATCCAGATAAATGACTATAAATTTGTCCTTCTCCCCAATGAAGGCAATGTCCATGGCTCGTTGGAAGGTCACTCCTGCATTCATCAATCCACATGGAGTTTTAGCATACATGAATGTGCCCCAAGGAGTAGTTAAAGTTGTCTTCTCTCTATCTTCAGGAAAGATAGAGATCGGATTGTAGCCGGAGAATCCATCAGTCATAGACATCCTGGATGAACCTATCACTTTCTACAAAATGTGCTCCATCTTCGGCAAGGGGTAGTTTTCCTTTTTGGAGCTCCTGTTCAAATTTCCGAAGTCTACACATAATCTGATTTGTCCATTCTTCTTCCTCACAGGGACCAAATTAGCCACCCATTCTAAAAACCTCAAGGGGATGATGATTTGGGCGTCCGACAGCTTCTTTACTTCCCTTTCTATAATAAAAATCAGCATGGGGTTTATTTGTCTGAGTTTCTTCCTGAAAGGTTTGGCCTAATATTTCAAAGGGATTTTGTGTTCCATTATGTTTGTGTCATATGTTATCAAGTCTTCATATTTCCAAGAAAAAACATCAACAAACTCCCTCGAAATCTTGACATACTCGACCCTTTTCTCTTTTGACAGATTGCTAGACAATTTGACATACCCAGGATCCTCCTCTATTCCTAAATTGCATTCAGTCACATCAACTTCTTCAGTTGAACCTTTAACCTTTACAACGACATCATTTCTGTCAAACAATCTCTCCAAAGGGACAAGCCCCTTTGGAATATGGTTACTCGACAATTGAGCAATATGATGGTCAACAATTTTATTTAGAAAATCATCAACATGAGGTATTTCTTCAGTATATTGATCCTGATCAATATGCAAATCCGAAAATTCATCTACATTTTCAAGAAATATTTTTATTTCAATATCATCCTCGAAGACCTTCCAATGCTTGACATTATCAGGAATAAAGGGTCTGTATTTTACTTCCACCTCATATTTGAGTTTTGGGGGCAAAGGGACCCTGGAATTACTTGCTGAGACAACCAATGAATCTGCCATAGAGTTTTCCTCTCTTGGAATGAAAGAGATATTAAAATCCGAGAAGAAACTGTCAACAAGATCCCATACTTCATTTATGTGGGCCCTCAACCTAGGGTGGTTAGCTTGATATAGATTTCTGACTTGATTTACAATTAACTCATCATCTCCGAATATTGCTAGCTCCTCAATCTTCATCCCTTTGGAAGCTCTCAAACCCAAAACAAGAGCCTCATATTCTTCCACGTTGTTTGTTGTTTCAAATTCAAGCTTATAAGGCCCCCGGGGGGGGAAGCTCAATTGGCAAGTGCCGTGAAAATGAAGTTCCATGAGGTTTCAAGTTCAACTCCCCCCGACTTACAATGTGTGTTGCGTAAGGGGCATCGTGGGCACACCTGGAGGTTATAGTGGTAGCAGTTGGATAACACGGCCACGTATAACGCGAGCACGTGCCTAACTAGTTGTTGATTCCGCCAAACATAGAAAAAAAAATAAAAATTCAAGCTTATAAGACAGAGATATGGTCTCTTGGGTTGGGGAAATGAAAACTACCCCAGCCCTAGCACTTTCCCTGGAAGAGGCTCCATAAAAAAACATTTTCCAAACAGAGACATTGGAAGGAGGGTCTTCACAAGAGGTGATGGGCTAATTTCTTATTTTAATAGTTGCTTGAGGACTATCAGTGAGTTGTAACATATTGGTTCCCAGATCAGTGTCTACTGCAAAAATGGGGTGGTTGGTCAGATTTGTTTCATCACTGATGATGTAATAAATGTGTGCTTCCCTATAAAGCCTTCTTTGTTCACCTCCAAACACAGAAATAGTGGCATATGAAAGATCCATCTGCAAGGTTCTCCCCAGTCTTTTATCCAAGATCTAGAAAAAATCATCTCGAACTTAGGGGGAACATCAGCCACCACAATATCCATGACTACACTCTTCATTGGCAACTGGAACAAGGAAACAACCAAGTCTTTGATAATCCCGAGGCACTTCACCTTCCTAGAATCAAATGAGTACAGGTCATGATAATTCCTTTTAACCTCCAACCCGATCTCCTCCATGACAATCTTAGGCATGATATTGTGAGATGCCCCTGAATACATCAAATAGTTGTGCAACACCTTATCGTGGATATTCAATGAGGTATAGAAAGGAGGGGAGGAGTCATCTCTATCCTCCGCCAAAGGTCCCATTATGACGACAGGATTTTCATCTTGGAGGTTGACTGAATATATGGAATGAGATGAAGGCTTAGGCTACAACACTTTGGAGAGGTAGCTTTTGAAATCCTGATGGTTAACTAGCTCCAAGAAAGGTACATGAATTTTAATCTTTTAAATCTCATTCTCGAAGCTAAAAGAAGAGGGAGGCTTCATAATCTCCTTTACTTATAGGATAGGGATTTTAACCACTTACTGCGGGTATGAGCCTCATATTCTTTGCTTCTAGATGCCACCTGCTTAACAGGGTTCGTTGCTCTAGTAGGCTGCTCAGGAATGTCAGGTTCTCCCTCTTTTTTCTTTGACCTTAGGTTGTATTTATTTGAACTTCCACTGGTCCTTTCCCCTTTGCTCATCTCATTTAGCTGGCGATCCATGAGGGACTCTTCATACACAGACTGAGTTAAATGAGGGGATGAAGAGGTGCCACCAAGACAATGAATTTCATGATCAATTTCTTCTTCCTCTCCTTCTGCATCAATAACCAGGTTATTTTGGAGAGGGTTTTGGATTTTTTGATCATCCCTTTCCCTATTTCTTTGATCTCTCTGGATGATCTGAGGGGCATTATTTGGTCTTCTGAAATTACCCCTATTATCAGTATTCAGGGTGTTCCTATATCCTTGTTTCCCTTCGACTTTCAATTTTTCAATTTCTGTAGAAAGTGATTTTACTAGTTTTGCTAACTCATCAACTTGAGGGTGGGAAGCAAAGGAACCAAAGGTCGAATCTTCCTCCCTACCTTTTCTTCTGTCTCTATAAGCCTTACTCTTCATTTTATCCACTGCCAATATATTGGATTCTACTTCAAGGGTCATGTCTTGCATATGAACCAAGGAGGTAGCTCTTCTTTCTCTTAGTAGGAGGAAAAACGCAGGGTCAAAAGAACTAGCATAAGTGATCTTGGAAGAGGTTTCAGTGGCTTAATCTCAGTGGGCATCTTATTGTACATCTTATTAAATCTCTTGGAGAAGTTTGAAACAAACTCCCCTTCTTCTCTCTTAAGAGATCCGAACTCTGTAATATAATAAAGGATGTCTTTTTTATTCCCCCAATGTCTAAAAAATGCATCATCTAGAGATTCAATCCCATCGATAGATCCAGGAGTCAAGCCCCTGAACCATTTTCTAGCCTCACCATCAAGGCTCTGTACAAAAACTCTCAACCAGACATCTTCATTTTCAATATTAAGATTATCTGCATAACTGTAAAAGGATGAAAGGTGTTCTTCAACAATTATGTCTTCCTCTCCTGTAAACTTGGGCATATACTTGAGGTAATCTCCAACTGGGAGGAGATTCATAGGCTGAGATAAAACAAGAGGGGTTTACCTAGAAGCCACTATGGAATCCATTCTGTTTCTAGGAGGATTAGCACCTGCTATTGGGATGCGAGTTGTAGGAGAACTAGGGGAGATGTAGTTCAGACAGGCGAGACTAGAACTGTGCCTTTAGGGGAGAAGGGAAATGACTGAGTGATGGGGGAAAATGATATGGGGTTTAAGGAAAAATAAGTTTCCCCCTCTTTAGATGCAACGAATATGACGAGAGGAGGAGTAGGAAAATCCAAAGTGGTACAACCTTCTAAGCTTATGGGTCTGAACCACTTTACAACCTCAGGGGAAACATGGGTGTCAAAACTTTCTTCTAAATTATGCCTAGAAGGGGAGAATTCAACATGGAAACTCTCAAAATTCAAACTTATGGAAACTCCAACAGATGGTAAAAAAGAAAATTAGATGTTGCTACTGGAGTTTTAGAAGAAGAACTTTGTAAATTACCAGAATCACCTGGTACGACAGTTGAAAGGCCTTCTTGAGAGGTCTTTTCTTTCTTGATAATATTTTATGGGTCAGCTTCAGGTGTAGCTAGAGGCAACTGTGGAGTAGACCTCGTGTGTCTTCTTTTGGGAGCCACAAATAAAACAATGGAGTCGCCGGGTGCAAGTTGCAATCTTCAAGTTACTGATTTCTGATGCACCTTTAGAATCATAATTTCTTTGTCGTTTTATCCTAGGGAAATGTCTTCAATTCATTCCTTGACAAGGATTCCACGAATGTTAGCACTGAGAGTCACCCTCATATTGCAAGAGGATAATCCCATTACCCATCAAAATGTTTGGTGGATGTTGGTTTTATGAGTGGAGGTCAAATGGAAAAAACTCAATACAAGAATGATTTTAACACAGAAACTGGACAAGCAATGCACAGGGAAGTGAGGGCCTCATTAACTTCAGTCAGTTATTTGAGTTTAAGTATGATAAGAAGGAATACTTAGTGAGAGAGGTGAACAAGATTGCTACGGGCATCCAACTTTCAAGCAGCTTGGTGAAGAAAAACCCAAGATCAAGAGCATTCTTGAACTCAAGTTTCAGACACTGAAATATGTCACAACAATGTAATGATAAAACCTACATCACAATGAAACTACAACAACTCGACTGGATCCTCCATGCTCGAGCCTTTCAGCATAAGGGGAATAAGACAACAAGGGAGCTAAATAAAACTGGCCATATCAATACTATAATCAAACCTACATCACAATAGAACTAAAACCCTTGACTGGATCCTCCATGCCCGAGTGTTTTAGCACAGTTTGAACAAAGGGATGAAATAAGATGACTTCTATTAATGCAAAAGTATCAAATTTGATACATAACCAAAGAACAATTCTGGAATCAAAATACTACAAAATAGGGAGCTCTGCTCAACCAGTTGACGACCACAACAAAATCTTGAAATGATCTATTTATACTCAGATCAGTTCGCAACTACCAGGAGTGTGATCTGGCCACTCCATTCAAAGCCTTTTGTCTACACCTTCTTTTGTCAGACTGTGCGTGTATCCTCTTGTTAGATGTAAACTCAACTTAGCATGGGTATGCAAGAAAAAATGTCCACAGGGGGACCTCAGGCTGACAGTTTTGTCTCCACAACCAGACCTTCCATGCTTTATATTTATGGAGTGAGTCGAGGCTTCAACCACCACTCCTTTTTCATTAACTACTTCCTCTCGTGATCGCAATGAGGCTTAACGCCTAAGGACTGCTATGCACTGCTAGTGGTTCTTTGAGTCGAATCTGTCTCTTTAAAAAATTGATGGTCTCATTTTGTAACTAACATGGGCCCTTTCGGCCCTTGATGCAGGTCTTATGAAACCCACAACCTCTTCCTTCTTGCTTCTGAAACCTCAAGCTTCAGGTGCCAACTCCTTCTCCATATTCCCCTTCCTACCTGCGACCTTGGGCCATGAGTTGACGCTTATTCCAAATGGTGCTTCGGGACTTCGTGTTTCGAGAGTCTTTACACCACTTGACTCCATATCTTCCGATACCCGGATCGACGAAATCACTTTAATTAGATCGATGATCGGATCTGCATCACAGTTGACGGCTGCGATTGCTTCCTCAGAACTTCAAATCAACCAGCTCCATGCAATGGGCGCTATCTTTTCTTCCTGGGCACACCTCCCACATGACCTTGGGCCGTGATCCGAGGCTCTACTCCTGAGCGCTTCGCAACTTTGTTCTTCACAAAATCTGCACCTTGCTCCTTGCTCCTTGCAGATCCTTCGAACCGCGAATCCACGAATTCACCTATCTATCGCTATGTGCTCTTCTAGATCTACGACCACGATCTCTTTCGCTAGATCGGCCTTCGGGAAATTTGCATGCTTCTTATCTGGAAAATCCCGTAGTGATTCCTTCCGCTTTTTCACATCTTCCTCCACACAGATTTTAGATTGATGGCCCATATGACTTCGGCTTTCGGGACTTTGGACTTTTGGATGAATAACTTTTACAATCTTCCGGAGTCCCAATTTCTGCAATGTTTCCCCATCGTTGATCTCTTCCCAAAGAGATCCAAAGGTCGAGACTTAATCCTTTTCTTGATATTTAATTTTGAGGCCTCCACTTGGTCACTAATCCTCGCATCACCTCATAATATTGAATGCCTAAGGGCTGCCCATCTGAGCTTCACAGGGGATCTTCGCCGTTGAAAACTGAACTTGCCCGCTTGCTCGATTTGAATCCACAATGGACCGCTTTGAGTGTTGTACTTTGTGCCCATGGCTAAGGCTTGAGTGAACACAGGCTTGGATGACCTTTTGTGGGCTCGGGAGAACAAAATGACCAGTGATTGAAACAAAGGCGACGAGTGTTAATCCTTAGAGAAAAACAAAAAATCTTCGGGCCGAGACTCATTCAGGAAAAAAACCAAGGGAAACCAGGTCGTTAGACAAAGAGGAAAAAATGACTTTACTAGTCGAAGGGAAAAACCTAGGACCTGGCCTGCGAAAGAGAGAGAGATGGGGCAAGGCTACATAATAGGTATTAATAACAAGCACCTATGGCCCCTGATGTCTTCATGTGATAACATGAGGCATGTATCCTTTCAAGGTACAAGTTAATTTTAATATTCTCATATTTTAAGGACAGATAGATTCAAATGCCCTAGAAAAATGGTTAAATCTACTAGAAGGTTATTTCTCTATTCACAATTTTTCCGATAGGGATAAGATCACCTTCGCACTCCTTAAGGATTTCCCCCATGTCAAACATTTGTGGGAAACTTACTAGGAGCAAAGTTCCACAGAAGATTCTGGAATATATGGGTCCAAGCCCACTTGAGATGTTTTTGTGGATGTGATCAAGGAACAATATTACCATGTTGGTAACTATGATGACCAATATGGACCACGTTGCATCAAGAGAGGGGCCAAAAAGTGTCGAAGTTCACCAATGCCTTCCATACCTTGCATACCAAGCTGGGTATCAAATATTCTGAGCGACATTTGGTTATGAAATACCATGAGACTCTACGCAGATACATCCAAATTGAAATGAAGTTTCTGGACATCTCATCACTGAGATCTGCCTATCGATATGCTGTCAAAATCAAGCATAAATTTAGGCACCAGAACAAACGAGAGTTCAGGTCTGCAAATCCGCAACAACCAAAGTATGAAAAAGACGACCCTAACAAACAACCTCCCAAAAACCAGTCCAAGCCACATGAAAAGAAGGGTCACGTGAAGACAAAGAAAGACACTGGAAAGTGGTGTGATTTCCACAAAATCCCCTGGCACAAAACTGATGAATGTCACTCAAAACAATCATCGGTGGCTAAGATCAAAGACAAGCAGTCGAGCCCTAATTCAGAATCTGATTCAGAAAATACTGGAAAAAGACAGATCATCAACGCAGACCCCATTGCTACTATCACGACCGCAACAATTCAACTAGAAGAACCAGCAGATCCTAAGGAGGGGGAGCGCCTTTTTCATTCACAGATGTAGATGAAGGGGACCCCAGTACATTTTATTGTTGATAGTAGAAGCCAGAAGAACCTCATCTCAACATAGGTTGTAAAACAATTAGGATTATCGACAACACCACACCCGCAACCATATAACATTGGGTGGCTTCGCCAGGGACACGATCTTCATGTCATCCAACAATGCTGATTTTTAAATGACATCCATCCCTTCAAGGATGAGTTATTATCTGATGTTTCCCCTTTATGTGTCTGTGATGTTCTCTTGGGCCAACCATATATGTGGAAGCGCCATGCTATCTATGAGTCTCGACCCTGTAGTGTCATTGTTACTCTGGGGGGTCATATCTACAAGATAACAGAGGTAGTTCCAACTACTATCCCACCTAAATAGTATTGTAAGGTAGTATCATTTACGACAAAATTCAGCTTCTTCACAATTTGTTTAAAGGGTGAACATAAGGACACTGCGACCACTACAACTTCGTTCCAAGCACCTTCTATCCAATAGAAGCAGGTCGACAAGATTGCAACAAAGCACACCGATTCCTTCTACACACAATCATCTCATGTAGCCCGTCTGGTTGAACAGATTCAACCCCACCAACAACAGGTTCGTGACAGCCTTCCATAAACCAAGCAACGCAACATCTCCAGCAAGGCAAGCAACTCACCAAGATTCAGATTCAACAATCGCTTTCCCCTCTCCCCCGGGAACTCAATGCAATGGAGGCCATTGATTCCTAAGGAGGGAGGATTGATCCAAGTGGATATCGGTGGCCACCCACCTACTCCAACTGGCACAAAACAATATTCTGGCAACAATAGAAAGCAGGTTTTCGGTTCCTAAACTTCTGGGGCCATTTTGAGGGATGAAATGAAGTTTTTTTAGGATCAAGCACCTCAATGACAATTTA
>SNQJ01S0017379.1:32571-43801 GCA_010110895.2 Picea sitchensis | reverse complement strand
CTAGTAGATATTGGGGGTTTTGTCTTAGATATTTTTCTCTACCCCAAGATAAATCACCCTTGGGTTTTCTGCATTAAATTTTATATTTCATGAAGGTATTATTGAGGATTTGTGCAGATCTATAGTTTATAACAACAAACTTATCTTAGATCTACCAAGTTCTCCTTTACAAGGGGTGCCCAAGTAAGTATTAACATCTTTTGACCCTTGTTTTATTTACATAATAGTTACATATAGATCTATCATTAATTTTTTGGTACTGAGCAATATGTTTCATCCAAAACAAGTCCTCTTGTTGCTTGAAATAAATTTCTGGGTTTTGACCCTGGGGGGATTTGAACCCTGAATTTGCAAAATCATTTCTATCTTGTTGGAAAACACATTTTTACTTTATAGCTAAGGCTTGGGGCATATGAACTCATTCATAACTTGTTTCCCTAGATTTTCAACCCACATATCTATCAATCTAGGGTGCATATAGACTTGTGGGAGGCTTGGAAAGGCCATTCTCTTTGTTGTTTTCTACGCTTTTTTGTTAGTTTCATATATGTAATTTTGGGACAAAAAATAAAATAAGCAAATACAATCACTTATCAAGAGCTATAGTTAATCTATCCAATAATTGGTAAGGGTTTTAAACCCCTCTTGTGCACCATTTTATTGGGTCATTTTGCATTCTTAGAGTGGGTTTGTTCACTGGTTTGCACTTTATTTTCTTCAATTTATCATTTCAGATAAAAAAAATATTAAAAAAATAACTCCTACCTTAATCTATTGTCTCATTAGGCACTGGTCTACTGATTTTGGGTGAAGTGTTTTGTATAGGAAAGCCTCCTAAAGTCCTTTAGCATAGGAGTTGCGCTTGAACATGGAAGGACAATTATTGTGGTGAAATTTGGACACCTACCCTCATGATACTTCCCTAGAAACCCAAGGACCTTGATGGGCTGTTAGTTTGGTCAGTAACATTTTTTTGGTGCCGTTGCCGAAGAACAAAGGTCATTTGGCCCGATTTCTCCAACAACATGTCTTTGATAAGTTACTGTGTTTATACTTCAGTGAGTTATTTGTGAATTATTACTAACTTTTAGGAGCTCACATGGTGACTCCACCTGAAGAAAACATTACAAAGAGGTACAATACAAGGTCAAACTCCATAGGTGAGATTTTATATACCCCTGAGCCTGAGTTGTTTTATAGAAGACAAAATCAAAGTTTAAAGGCTAGGGAAGTAAGAAACCGATTAAAATTTGAGTCTCTTCTTGATTTAAGAAGTTTATTTGTTGACTCAAGTTTATATTTAATGGATTCCCCATGGTTGGCAGATGCATACAGGTCATTTGAATTCACTATTATTGCAAGGCAACCCCATGATCTCTAGACTCACTCAAATATATACCTACTTTCAATGGAGATCAATCCATGGGAGCTAAAGATTATTGGGATAATTTTATGTTTGGAAATAGAAAGATATGTGTTGCTCATTTGGATGTATTGTTTAAGTGTTTTTCTCTTTCCTCGAGTGGTGATGCTTCAATATGGTTTGAAAATTTATCCGACAATAACATTAACACAATTGATAGGTTACGTCAAGTTTTATTTTATAGATGGGCATAAAAAATAGATGTGTGTTTCCTTTTGAATGCTTTGACCACTATTAAAAGAAAGGAAAACAAGACTATTGATGAATTTAACATTAGATTTGACAAGGTTTTGCAGGAAATCCCAAATACAAATGCACCTACAGATTAGACTACATTGACATATCACTTGAATGCCTTCCAAGGAACATTCAGTTTCTTCCTGAATTAGTCAAAGCCTAATAACATAACTGAAGCCAAGTCAAACGCAAAAAGCATTGATATAAATTAGGAAATGTCTAGAAAACCCGACCTTCTAACACAAACCAGAGCAAAGACAAAACTAAAGACAAAACCATAGACATAACCAAAGACCAAGGCTTCAACTTCAACAAATCATACAGATCCTATGTCTATGTTGGTGGAATAGGTTAAGCAATTACAATTGACTATCACTTAGAATCAAGCAACGACACAAGAAAGAATTATCATATTGGAAATGAATCAACAAAAAATACAACAACAAAACATATTTCCATAGAGGAATATGTTCAGAGGCCGTTTCTGAATCCAAGGCCACCAAAAACTCTCGAGATGAAAAATACAGTGCATCTGCCACAACCATATGATTATAGAACATGTGAAGCACTACATGCATAAGAAACTTGTGCCTATCACCAAGAGTACATGAAAGCAATGAATACATAAGATACAAGTATACCATACACTTGTTACATGATGTCAGGGGGAACGATCTTCATAAAAAATGATCCACAGTACCAGGGGAATGTATCAGGATTTGATAGAGAAACACAAATGATTGGAGAAATTTCGTCTCCTGAAGAAATATATTAGATGCATCAAATATTCAAGGGGGAAATGGATAGTTGCAGAAACAAGAAAACCCCCACCCCAATACAAAAATATACTGTCACTCTTGCAAAAAAAGAGGGTCAGAGTACATATTCTCAAATTTAGAGCCATAAAAAAGAACTATTCATGAGCAGTACAGATGTTGATATCTCTAGATGGGCTAACAATGCAAAGGTTGCAATCCCATTGGTTGAAATAGTTAAGTTCCCAACATTCAAGAAATAGATTGGTAAAGCTTTGGGATTTGAGGTCATTGATAGCTAACAAACAACACCGAATACGAAAGAGGATCCTCCTTTATTCCTCTCGAGTGCACTTGGTCAGACAAGTAAGAATCCTTTGTACAAATCATTTTTTTATATCATTAGTAGTTGAATATTGGATTCTACACAATTGTATGTTAGATTATGGAGTTAGTATGAATGTGATGTCTTTAGAAATAGCCAATAAGATGGGTTTAAAAACTTCAATACCATATTTTTTTTTTGTGCATTTGACTCCTGTGAGATCCCAACAATTGATGTAATCAAGGATCTCCAAGTACACTTTGCAGTGCATCCAAATGTCCTTGTCACCATGGACGTAGTGGTATTAGATGTTCCAGCCGCTTGAGGAATGTTGTTATCTCGCAAGTGGGCAGGGGATGTGGGAGGTACTCTCTAGATGGATTTATCCTATGCAACCATCCCCACACCTTATGTTGAAACAATCACCTTATACAAAGAAGCATTCAAATAGAATCATGTGGAAGATCCAAGGAAAAAAGAAGATAAGTTTGTTTGCTTTGAAGAGGGTTTTGGATCATACACATTATTCACAGTAGAAGAGTCTATCCAAATAGATATGCAAAGAAAGTAATGGTGCAGGTATTGTATTGACATCTCCTGATGGAGAACTTCTTTATTTTTCTTATTGATTAGAATTTGAAGCCACTAATAATGTTGGAGAGTATGAAGTACTTTTAATTGGATTAAATGTAGCTAAATATTTGGGTATTAAAATTCTGCAAATTATAGGTGATTCTGACCTAGTTGTTTGTCAAGTGAAATGCCTACACACTTGTCAGTGTGAAAGGCTAAAAAGGTATAAACATGTAGTTATGGCAGCCATGGAGGCCTTTGAAGTAGTAGGATTAGAAGCAGTGTTGAGAACGTTGAATGAGAAAGAAAATGCCTTAGTTGTTGTCGCTTCTATTTTTCAGCCCTACCCAATTTTAGAAAAGGGTGGAAGGATAGAGTCAATTTACAAACCCTCCATTCCAGATAATATTGAAAATTGGCAGGTGTTCGATGATGATGCACATATTATTAGATTTTTGAATAGTGCAAAAGAGTTCGCTAGGAATGAGGCTGATTGGAGGGAGGAGAGTTCCATAGAGAAGTTACCAACTAACAAGATCCCTTCAGGTCGTGTTCCATTAGAGGCTACATTTAACAAATATGATGCTTTTAAGGCTAGAATAGAGACAATAAAGCTAGAAGAATGGGAAGAAATAAATGTTGGAACAAAGGTAGATCCAAAGACAATTAAAGTGGGTATATGAATCACAACGGAGGAAAGGGAAAAGATTAAGAAGTTAGTTACATAATACAAATATGTGTTTACTTGGTCATATGATGACCTCAAGGATTATAAAGAAGATATCATTCAACACACCATTCCAGTTATGCAGGGCACAAATCCTTTCCGACAAAATCTTAGACAGATCAAACCAAAGTTAGCACCATTGGTAAAGCAAGAGATGGAAAAGCTACTCAACGTAGGAATCATAACTCTGGAAATACATACCACGTGTCTATCCAACCCAATGATTGTTAGAAAGAAGTTAGGATAGATCAGATTGTGCATAGATTTCAAAAATCTTAACAAGGCTTACATAAAAGACAACTATCCCCTCCAGGACATGGTGATGCTTTTACAAAGGATTATAAGTTCATATATGTTGTCTTTTTTGGATGATTTCTTAGGGTACAACCAAGTGTTGGTTAGTCACGATGACAGGAAGAAAACAACATTCACCACTCCCTAGGGAACATACAAGTACATTCAGATGCCATTTGGTATATTGAATGCATGGACCACCTTTTAGAGAGCCATGGATTATGCAGTTAGGGACCTCATTAGGAAGATCATCAAGATATACCAAGATTATCTAACATTATTCTCAAAGAACAAAAGTGATCACATCAGTCATCTCAAGCAATTTTTTTAAAGATGCAAAAAATATAGAATATCTCTAAATCTGAAGAAGACAATATTAGGATTAACAAAAGGCAATCTCTTGGGCCACATCGTTTCGAAGGAAGGAGTATGATTTTACCCCGAAAGAATCAAATATAGATAAAGCATCTAAGGAACAAGAAGGAACTACAATCCTTCCTTGGAAGAGTCAACTTCATACGAAGGTTCATCCCAAACATTTTGGATATCCTCGAATCAATGAACAATTTGTTGAAGAAAGATGTCTTGTTCAAGTGGTATGAAGCATGACATGACTTATTTCAACTAATCAAGGATGCCATCACCAATGCACTGGTATTGGTAAGCCCATATTTTTCTAAAGAGTTTTTAATTTTTTCTTTTGATTCTAACGATACCATTGCAAGAGTCCTTTTACAAAAGAATGATTAGGGAAATGAGCAACCTATTGCTTTCATGAGAAAGACATTAAGAGATGTAGATCTAATTTAAACCAGTATTGAAAAATAGGCTTATGCTTTGGTGAAGTCACTAAAGCACTTCAGAGTATATGTGGGATATTCAAGGATAGTAGCTTTTGTGCCTCACCCAACAATAAAAGACATACTTTCACAACAAGATTGTCTAGGTAGAAGAGGAAAGTGGGTATCAAAGATACAAGAATATGATTTTGAAATTAATCCCATCAAGATAATAAAAACACAGGGCGTCATAAAGTTAATGATAAAAGGTAATGAAGAGGCACTTGATTTAAAGGATGAGCATTCCAACATGGTAAGTGCAGTTAGACAGGTATTATAGCAACATGTTTGGTATAGAGATGTGATTTTATATATGAGACATCTTACTAGCCCTAGTCAATTACCATAGCACAAAAGAAGATCTTTGAGGTTGAAAGCCTCAAAGTATTGTTTCATTGATCAAGGGTTAGGATGGAGAAATCCAGATGGTGTTATCCTGAGATGTGTAGATCCAGAAGAGGCAACAAGCTTAACGAAGGAATTTCATCAAGGTCTTTGCAGTGGACATCATGCAACTAAGACCAACACATACAAGATACTTAGAGGGGGATATTATTGGCCCAATATCTTTACAGATGTGCACAAGTTCGTTAGAGAATGCCAACCATGTCAATTCTTCATAGAGAAACATAAGTTAGCAACATTGCCTTTGCAATTGATTATGGTGGAAGCAACTTTTCAACAATGGGGATTATATTTCATCAGGGAATTCAAGGACAATTCAAGCAATGGTCACAAGTGAATTTTGAAAGAGATAGATTACTTCACCAGATGGGTCGAGGCCATCCCCACCAAGAAAGCAACAAATGAGGTAGTCATGGGTTTCCTGGAAGACATAATCATTCCCAGGTTTGGAATTCTAGCAAAGATCGCAACAAATAACACCAAATTTTTTATTTCACTTAGTCTGTCTTCTTTTTGTTGCTAGTATGGAATCACCCTATCACATTTGTCAAACTATTACCCACAAGGGAATGATTTGGTCGAGTCGAGCAATAAAAATTTAATGAATATCATCAAGAATACAATGGGTGAAAATAAGAAGTTGGGACATCCAACTCAAGTACGTTCTATGGGAAGATAGAATCACAAAGAAAGACTCCACAAGGAAAATCCCTTTTGAGTTAGTGTATGGAATGGATGTGAATTTACCCATCCATTTAAAGCTTCTAGTGTATACAATAATAACACGATTTTCAAAAAATGTAGAGGCTATGCAGGGAATAATTGACCAGTTGATAAAACTCAACAAGACATGAAGATGTGTGTATGATCATTTGTTTCAATATCAAGAGAAGACTCAGAAGAAGTTCGATAGGACAACCCACTAGTGCAACCTCCAGGAAGGTGACTTAGTATTGGTATAGAATAAGAAGGGTGAGAAACTAGGTAATCATCGTAAATTTGAAAGCCTCAGGCTTGACCCATATCAAATTCAAGGTGTTGCATGTAATAATTCTTTCTACCTTAGCCATTTGGATGGTACGAAGCTCCCCTTACCTATCAATGAGAAACTTCTTAATCTCTTCTACTCAGGGAATGAATGATGCTATCAGGGGCATCATGTACTATAGTAATGTTAGTTGAAATTTGGGTGTGTTTTGAATAAGCTCTCTATTATGAGCATTAGCTTAGCCTTCCATTTCAACTTTTCATTTCAGTATTCCCATTTCATAGATTAGATGCATTTTATTTTGGTTTATGTCTGCTTTCTAAGAGGGGATAAGACTTCATGTCCTACTCCCTCTCCTATCATTTGATGTTTGTGTGAGATTGTTTTAGGTTTACATGTGAAACATTATGGGGTTGTCACATCCTACTGAGAAGATCACATGTCCTGCAAATGGAGCCAATTGTTACCTCTCCAGAAGGTACCCTACATTTTTCATCTGACTACACCATTGTAAGCCCAAGGATGTACGTCAAAGCCTTGTAGGTCGTGTGGAGGATTATGTATTATGGACTCTCAAACTCTGTAGTTGACCATGACCAATCCTTCTAGGATTCATTCTCATTTCCATTCGTCTTGGATATGATTAGGGGGGACTTGAGGTGAACCTTTTTAGACACATGGTTTACGGGAGCTAGGTTCATTGAAGTGGTGATCACACATTGTAGGGATTTTCCGCCCATGGTCGTGCACACCTATGTCATTACCCACACGATCATTGTCTTATAGAGTCTGTATGCATTCCTTTTCCATGGTGCATTTATCATTTTCAATTATCAACATGGAAGTCTCACAAAACTCTTAGCATCTCACATTTTTCGAGAGAATTCATGAATCATGATACATGGGATCCCAAGGCCAAAAATACAACAAGGGCTCAGATTAACCGTCTTCATGCATATTTGACTTGCCACATTGAAATTCTGGCCAAAGGGCATTTTAAAATCAAATATCATTTAGTGAAGGGTGGCATAAGCACATTTATGAACATTTATGAAGGAAACATAGCAAAAAGGGGTCATCCATGACATGCAAAGGCAAGTTCAGTGGAAAAAGGAAAATAGACCATGTTCTCGAAAAAATCAGTGTCATGCCATGATATTCACATGGATTTGGCAAGCCATGCTAAAGGGTCCATTAAAAAATTATATTAAAAGATTTTTCCTAAGTGATGAAAAAGGTAAAAAAATAATTTATGTTAAAATCCCCCCTCCAAAGTTTACAAGCAAAGTGATTAGAGTAATGAAGCTATATGTGTAATTTGGTATACATAAGTTAAAGGGGGGCTAGCACAAAGGTATGGGCTCCATGAAAAGCCACGATTAAAACGAGAACCACCATATCATATGAAGATATCGCCTTCATTCATTAAGCCGCCAACAAATGAAAGGGAAACCGCTTCCTCCACGTCATCATACTTGCTAGCCATTGGTCAATGGAATGGGCCGTAAGGAAAATAAGTACGCCGTGGAAAATCAAGGGGCTCGCCCTTTTGTTTCATGTGATGACTCATGTCATGTGTAGGTAATCAAATAAGGCCGAACCCCCTTTATTTAGTCAAATGGGTAAAGGTGCGATTTGTGAAACGTTGAGCATTTAATCAAATCGCGGGTTATCTAAGTAAGCCGCCCCCATATGAAGAAGTTGTGATCAAGTAAATCAGCCCACAATTAAACAATTAAATTATGGTAACAATCAATTCTCATGCTCCAAGCCAACCGTTGGGCGCACATGAGCTTTTAATGAGGGAGTAAAAAACTAGTCATTTAATCAAAACTTACATAAGGCTACCTTCTCCTCCCATTTTGGTTGTTGATAGTTTGTGAGATCATAATGTCATATTTTTGAACTTTCATTTCTTGTGTCTTATGGATCGATTCTTCTACAATATTTTCTTTCTTGGATAAAGTATCTTTGTGATTCAATAAAATTTGTGATTGAGGAATTGTAATAATTAAGTTGATCAATCCATTCAGGGACTACCTAGTCACTTGGAAGAAAGGGGACATGTAATTTTTGTCTCTTCCTTTTCTTTTATTGGTGTTAGTGGCACAACCACGGTTGGACAAACTTCCTTGGAAGTATATTCAACAAGGGTCGGTTCTCACTCTCACCAAAGTTGATTCTTTGATTTGGAAACCATCCTAAGGGAGATTTCTTCTCAAACTCGGGAGCAAATCTACTCTCGAACTAGAATTGGGGGTAATTAGTCTTGTGACTCCAAACCCAATTTCTAGGCTATCTTTTTGAAGCCGATCTAAGAGGTGTTGTGTTGGTGATCTATCACACCAAGAGGTAAGAAAAAATTCAAGGTAAGCCTTACTAGACTTCAACCATCATTATTCAAAGTCTAAAATCTCTTTTCATTTTTGCTTTATAAAATATAAAAATACACACAAAAAAAACACATACTAGCTTTGTTCTTCAATTATCTATTTTACAAGCTAGTAGATCTTGGGGGTGTTATCTTAAAGATTTTTTTCTACCCCAAGATAAATTACCCTTGGGTTTTCTGCGTTAAATTTCATATTTCACGCAGGTATTATTGAGGGTTTGTGCAGATCTATAGTTTACAACAACAAAGTTATCTTAGATTTACCAAGTTCTCCTTCACAAGGGGTGCCCAAGTAAGTATTAACATCTTTTGACCCTTGTTTTATTTCCAAAATTGTTACATATAGATCTATCATTCATCTTTTGGTATTGAGCAACATATTTTAGCCAAAACAAGTCCTCTTGTTGGCTGAAATGAATTTATGGGTTTTGACCCTAAGGGGATTTGAGTCCTGGATCTACAAAATCATTTACAGCTTGCTGGAAATCATCTTTTTACTATAGAACTAAGGCTTGGGGCATAGGAAATCATTCGTAACTTGCTTCCCTAGATTTTTAACCCACAAGTCTATTGATCTAGGGTGCATATAAACTTGTGGGCGGCTTGGAAAGGCCACTCTCTTTGTTGTTTTCTTCATTTTTTGTTCGTTTCAGATCTGTGATTTTTGAAGACAAAGAAAATAAGCAAATAACAATCACTTATCAATAGCTATATTTAATATACCATCCGAGAATTGGTAAGGGCTTTAAATCCCTCTTGTGCACTATTTTATTGGGTCATTTTACATTCTTAGAGTGGGTTTGTTCGCTAGTATGCTTTTTATTTTTTGCAATTTATCATTTCAGATCCAAAAAAAATTAAACAATTAACTCCTACATTCATCTATTGTTTCATTAGGCACTGGTCTACTTATTTTGGGTGAAGTGTTTTGTATAGGGAAGCCTCCCAAAGTCCTTTAGTATAGGAGTTGGGATTGAAGGAAGAGACTTCAAGGAGCCAATGCCCTCTTGGTCCGTGAGAGTGGAGCGCCTTCCTTTGCCGGCTATATGAACTGTAAAAATGAAGATCCTGAGATATGGAAGGACATGTGTTGTGGTGAGATTTGGATACCTACCCTCGTGATACCACCGTAGAAACCTGAGGACCTTGACAGACTACTAGTTTGGTCGGTAACAGGTCCAATTATAGAGCACATTGAACAATTCCAAAAGTCGAGTCTTAGGGTAAAGAAAATTCCAGAGAAAATTTTGTTAGATATCTTTATGGGCACTTTAAAGGAGAGTGTAACATACCCATCTCCCACACTGAGACTTGTTATGGAAAAACCGACTCACAAAAAACTCTGATACCAATTTAAGCAATACATGCACGTAGCATGTAATACAAACTCATGCAACTAACAACGATTTTAAATTCGTGAATGCATATTGATTAATCATGCACAACAACATTTAGACATACAATACATAGATTAAAATGTAACATTTACATAAAACATATACCAATAAATAACACAAAAGTTTAGAGTGAAGTGCAAAATAATTAAACTTAGCATTTAACTGAAATAAACATAGTAATTGTGAACACTTATCTTTGCAAATATGCAACCAGTTGCAGAGGACATAGGTTCCACCCAACCGTAGAATTGGTGCTTTAGTTCTCAGTCGCAATTCACCCCCGAGCTGGGGCTATGAATCCACAAGAAGAAGGTAGTTCCAAGGTTGACAACTATCCCCTCATAACAAATTGATTTTTACATCCATTCCAATCCACTAGCTCTCTTTCCCCTCAACCTACACAACCCAAAGAATGGGATCCCCTTCTTTGCCACATAGTCCCTTAGTCTATCCCACTTCCCTCCAGGGCTTCAACATAGGTTGGAAAGGAAATCTCTCTATCAGGGACTCCAAGAATTTACAGATGCAATAGGAATTATCACAACAACAACTCATTTGCTCACTTTGCAAATATCTTTCACAAAAACTTACGGACATGCCTACAACCTAATTCTCGATGAAATTATAGCTCCAACAAGTTTTCTTACATGCCGAATATGGATGCCTTCAAGCTCTAACACTTAGAACTCTCTTTCTCTCTTTTACCAAAGATGTAAAAACTACCTTCTTTCTCCATTCAAATTTTCCTTTACCCATGCAAGTTGACTCTCATATTCCCCAATGTTGATTATAATCAACCCCATGCTCTCAATAACTATGTGAGGTTACTTTTCACACCGACCCTCTTACATGTATTCAATTATTGGGGATTTGAA
>SNQJ01S0017378.1:190576-203506 GCA_010110895.2 Picea sitchensis | reverse complement strand
TTTATTTTTCTGGGATGCTCCAAACAATGAAATTTTGAGGTTAATTAGAAGTCATATCCATGAACATGTGGTAAAAATTGCATGTTCTGAGTCGTTATACTTTTGGAGATATATTCTATGGAAGATAGGGTTTTTGACTCATCCTAAATTCAGTTTTAAATGAGTCATGTTGGGATTTTACTATAACTTCTTTTCAGGGAGGTTTCAGATAGAGAAATTTTGTGGAGACCGGGGATACATCCCTAGTACATGTGGTCCAAATTTCAGCTTACGTTTCACTACAATTTTAGATATATAGTCCATGTAAGAAAATACTTCTGACTAATTCCAAAATCATTTTTAAAATAGTCATCTTGGCATTTTTGCTATACATTTTGTTTTTTTCTGTGAATTTTCTGACTCTAAAATTTTCAAAATCCCAAGGAGACATAGCACATTACATGTGAATATTTTTCATAGTTTTAATCATTATAATTTGTGAGATATATCTCGTAGAAGTTAGGGTTGTTTACTAATCCTGAAATTAGTTTTAAACAAAAACAAATGGTATTTTTGCTATAAATTTTTATCAATGAAGGTTCATAATGTAAAATTTTTCAGGAGTTTAAGAAGTCAGATCATATTAATATAGGAAAAAATTTCAGACTTAGAAGGGATAAAATTTTAGAGATATATTAGGACAAAGGTAAACCGTCCAATGATACTCCAAATTAAGGGTTTGAAAGGTATGCAACTTACAATTGGCATAACTTTTTGTTGGAAGATCTATTTTTGGTGATTCAAAATTTGTGATAAAGAGGAAAAAGAGGAGAATTATTATTTTTTCACATCAAAAAGGTTCTATAAGAAATAATACTGGTACTCATAAAACCTTAGACATGACTTCTAAAGAAAGTGAATATTCTGAAAACATGCTAACCCAATTAAAGAATCGAGTTGATGAAATGAGCGTTAGTATGTTGAAACTAACGGATTTAAAAAATTCTTAGGAATACCTTAAAAGAGAATTGGAAGATTAAATACAAAAGAAATTGGATGAAAATAAGAATGACATGAAAAATTTGATGGATAAAAAGACAAAGGAATTAAAAAATTCCATTTTATAAACCTTAGATGGGAGGCTTCCTAAAAGTGATGTTGTGAAAAATGTGACTCATGAAAATAAAGGTATTATTCATGTTGAACAACCTGATATTAGTAAACAGTTTTCAAGTGTATTTAACTCTAATAGTGGAGTTAATTATGATAGGGGGCCTAAATTAAACTTTCCCAAGATTGAATTAAAAAAAATTGATGGAACAAAGGTCTTTACCTGTGTGAACCAAATAGAGAAATATTTTGAACTGCATAATATTGTGGATGATAAGAAAATGATTCACATAACAACTTTGAAATTTGATATAAAACCATATCAATGGTATCGATGGGTAGTTAAAATGAAGGCCCCTTTTTATCATTACAATTGGGGTTTATTTAAAAGAGACTTAGAATCACAATATGGGAAAGTTTGGGAACATGAATACTTCAGTCAATTAAAAAGAATCAAGAACTCAGGTGATATTAAAGATTATAATTCATACTTTCAGCTCTTGGCCACAAGGGTAGATGACATAAGTGATGAACATTTGTGGGAATTTTACATGGGTGTATTAAAAGAAGGCATTAAACATGAGCTTTTCTTAAGAAATCCTGCAAATATTATTGAGGCTATGCAATTTTCTCATTGTATTCAAGCCAAGAATAAGGCTACACACAATTCTACCATTGGAGCATTTGCAAGAAGTAGAGATTGTTCTTGGGTTCATAAGACAATCATACCTCAACCGAAAAGGTTGAAACCTCAACAAATGGATGAAACAAGAGAAAATGGATTATGTTTCAATTGTGACAACAAGTATACTAAGCGATATAAATGCAACGAGAATAAATTATTCTACATAGGCTATGAAGAGAAAGAAGATAAAGAATTGGAATCACCATAAGATCCAGATCTAGAAGAGACTACTCCAACAATATCTTGTCATGCATTAGATGGAATCGGTACCACAAACCCTCAAGATACAAGGATACATCAAAAATAAAAAGGTAACAACGTTGATTGATTCTGGTAGTACCCATAACTTCATCAATTACAAATCAATAAAAATTCTCAATTTCTTTGTATATCCAACACTAGAGTTTCAAGTCATGATTGCAGATGGAGGTACCATAAATTTTTTGGGAAGTGCCATAGTATTAATATCAATATAGGGGAGTATGTTTTGGATAGTCCTATGATTTCCATCCAAATGGGGGGTGTTGATGTTGTATTAGGGGTCCAATGGTTACAATCATTGGGAACATTGGACCTTAATTTTCAAGATATTTTCATGATATTTTCCTCAAAAGGAAAGGAAATTGAGCTTATAGGTATCCAAGGGAAACCCTCTAAAGTGATTAGCTATAATAGCATGACAAAATTACTTAGAAAGGGACACAGTGATGTAATTTCACAATTGTTCTCACTAGATGTTAAAACATATATATCCTCTACTCCAATGGATCTCCAAATGGTTATCAACAACCATTCCAAAGTATCTGGAGAGATGCTGAAGGGTATTCCACCAAATTAAGATCATGATCATGTTATTCATTTGCAACCTGAAAGTATACCACCTAACAGTAGGCCTTGCAGGTATCCATATGCACAAAAGAGTGAGAATGGGCATATGATCCAAGAAATGTTAGAGGCTGACATCGTTCAACCTAACCAAAGTTATTTCTCTTCACCAATGGTGATGGTTATGAAAAAGGATGGTTCATGGTGTATGTGTCCATATTATAGACAAATCAACAAAATGACCATCAAATATGGGTTTCCTATTCCTGTCATTGATGAATTGCATGGAACAATTTTCTTCACTAAGTTGGATATTCATTCATGATATCATCAAATTAGAATGAGGTAGGAAGACATTCCCAAAAAAACTTTGAGAATACATGAAGGTACTTATGAGTTTCTGGTTATACCATTTGGAATTACTAATGCACCTTCAACATTTCATAGCTTCATGAATTCTATTTTCAAGGCCTTAGAAAATTTGTGTTAGTATTTTTTGATGACATACTAATCTACAACAAATATTGTCAAGAGCATGCACAACATGTTGAAAAAGTATTACAACTATTGGAAGAAAAACAACTTTAGGAAAATCCTTCCAAGTATACCTTTGGGGTTTAAGAAGTGGAATATATGGGTCATATTGTATCTCATGAAGGTGTAAACGTGGACCCTAACAAAATTAAATCTATGAGGGAGTGAAAATTCCCAAAACCTTGAAGAAACTTAAAGGATTCTTACGATTGTTAAGCTATTACCACATGTTTGTCAAGAACTATTGTCAAATAGAAACACCTCTAACAAAATTATTGAATAAGGAAGCATTTTCTTGGATTGAATAAAAAACCAAATCTTTTGAAGAACTTTGTTGAAGCCACCTTCTTCTAAATAAGTGAGATATTATATTTAAGCCCAGAAAGCTAGTTTCAAGAGTTTCGCTTGTTTTGCGACATTTCCCACTGTCCTTATTGTCCCGATGCGCGAAGTGGCGATAGCGGTTTTAAAAGTTTACCCAGGTTAGTGTATGGAGTAAGTCACTTTAAACCTGAGTTAAGCACTGTCGGGGTTTTGCGACTCGACGATCGCTCTCCCAAAAAACAATACCTTCGTAGGTTCGAGTCGCGAAGTCGCGATATTCATTAATTAAGCATGGATTAATTAAGATCTTAAGTCAGATCACGAATATTTAACTAAGTTGCATCATCGCGATTTCGGGTTTTGGGGGCTCAAAGTCTAGGAGTGAAATCTTTCGATACGACAAACGCCGAAAAAGGGGGATTAAAGACTAAAGCACACTTAATTAAAAGAGTTAATCTAGATTAATTGATGCATTAAGCAACCGTTAACGTGCATCATCTACATAGTAAGTTTAAATGTTTTTTGCGTTGATTCGTGTTACGACTCGTCAAACAATTATGACATTTATTTGAACTACGACGAGGTGACAGGTAGTAGGATCTCACTTTTACTTCTAAATATTTCCTTTAAGCGATTTTACCATTCTATTCGCAAGGACACCAGGGGTTTAAATGACTAAGATAAAGAGTTTTTCCTTCATTTTTTCATTCCTCATTTCTATTTACGCGCAGAGCCATTTTACTAGGTTAACCATTGTTTGTGATTTTCAAATCTGTTCAACAGGTGGTCTAGTTGCAGGTTTCACTCTCATGGCTCCATGAAAAATGCCCAAGTCATCTTCTGAGAGTTCAGGTCAGTGTTCAGATGTTGTTTTTGATACCTCACCCCGAAGTATTAATTCTATCAAGACATGGGCATACGTTTCCAACATCCTGCAATCCGAGTCGATAAATTGTTCGGATGATTCTAGCGACAACGAGAAGGATGATTTATCAACCAAATACAAAATTGTCGCTCAAGCAGAGATGCACAAAATAGCGGTGAGGCCCCATCTTCTTCCCTATTTTGATATGATCAGGTGGGCACTGGACCATGTGGACATCCTGACCAGGACGATTATCATCGAACAAAAGGTGATTATTGGTACCTTTCAACCAAAACATTTGTGCGCAATGTATAAACTGTCACCCACGCCAAACCTTACTCACAACGCCGAATTCCTAGAAGGCTTCAAGAAGAAGGAGTGCGAGAAGTATGCAAAAATTTTGTCCGATCTGATCAAAGATTGGGTCTCACACCCCATGAAATTCAGGGCCGACTCCAATGGGATCTATTCAATCTCTTCCTTGGAGCCACAGTTCAATTACATAGCCATGATGACCTGCAGGTTGTATGGGAAGGAAGACACTACCCATTTATTCCTCCCATGGGTGCCACTCATTCATACAGTCGCTGAGGGTTTCTCTTTAGATTGGGCCAAACTCTTGTCAGACATTCTGACCATTCGAATTACTGAATATCGAGCACATAGGGCGAGTAAGAAAGCAACTTCATTCTTTATGTCTTCTTACATCATGGATGCCATCTGATTCATGAAACCCTTCCCACTGATGAAATGGAAATGGGATCCATCTAATGTAGAGCCTATCCATGTCTACCATTCAAAGATTTGGGAGGATAAGGCCAAAGAGTTCATCTACGAGATCTTCAACTGGGTAATGGTGCCACTGCATGTCGCCATTTTAGGCCAACCGCCTCCGAGGATGTCAGATAGCGTCATGACCAACCTAAGAAGCATGGGAGATTGGTATCTAGAGGTGGAATTTTTGTATATCAAGGTTTTCAGCACCTCTGTCCCTCCATATTCCCTCCCACTATTCTTTCCAGATAAGCTATTGTTGCGTGAGATTGCCAGACAGACTGTGCTCGACGGAATAAGCAAAGAGCCTAAAGGAGTATAAAAAAAGGTATGGCTGCCCTTCCCTATTCGTATTGGTGCGTATTCCTTGTTAGATTTTGGCCACACCAAAGCCAAGGCTACGAATTTAGAAGAAATGAAGTTGGTGGATATTGAGTTCAAGAAGCACGACCCTAGTAAGGTTGTGAGCAATCACCTGGTGACTTGCGGCTTGAAGAGGTATGAACACGAGGATTATGCACATGACAAAATATTCTGGGGTGCGAGGTCCTTTGCTAAAGTCCTAAGTTGGATTCAAGCCTTACCACCTGGAGACATGGACGAATTTTTGAAATTCCAAGAGCACCGACGGAGTTGTCTTTCCCAGATTTTATAGGGTGAAGCCCCAAAGCTTCCAGTTACAAAGAATATGGGAGTCAAAGGTACAAAGGACTAGAGTCTTAGTGGGGAGAAGGACCAAGGGAAAACCAGGGAGGCTGGAACCTCAGAGAAAGGAGCCGAAGTCCCCCAGAAGCAGGAAGGAAACCCAAAAAAGGGCACGTCGGGAAAGTAGGCCCAAGGCCAGGTGGAGATACCTTCATAGGGATCCGACGACTCACTTTTTCTCACGTCAAACAAGCCGGTTACAGAGGTCACCCTGAAACAAACATATGAGGAAATCGACAGTCCAATTTCCATTGTCACACCCTTGCAGTTCACAAAGGGGAATCCTGACACGGGATGGATTTTCAATGAAGAACTGACACCTATTTCTGTAGAGGAGCTGCCTCCTAACGAATTTTTCTTTGACAAAAAAAGAAAGGCCATGGTGAGGCAAGGATTATATCAAAAAGAGCGCTTAATGGCTAAAAAATTTAAAATCATGATAGATGGGAAGGCCGCGAAAGAGGGAGAATTTGAGGAGGAGATAGCCGAGACGCTAGGGGCTTATGCTACAGCCAATCAGTACTCAGTTAGGACTTTGGCGGTCTAGTTGAAATGAAAGAACCTTCTGATCGGTAAATTGGAAGCTAAGGTGGCTACTGCCGAAGTGAATGCTAGGGACGGGGTGAGCAGGATCCTTGAGGAAGCCTGAACAACCGACTTGCGTAAAATCGAGAAGCTCAGGTGTGAGCTCGAGAAGGTGTGCCATTCGACACAAACTAGCCAAACATAGGTAAGCCAGTAGGGACAAAAAATTATAGAGTTGCAGTCGAAATTGGAGGTGGTCGAGAACCAGGTTGTAGACATAAAAGTGTTCAGATCGCAGGCCGCCAAAATCCGACATAAGGTATTTACGACTCAACAAAACCTGCTGGTAAAGATAGGAACCATTCAAAACCATTTCTGGATGATAGATCAAATATTAGAAAATATTTCTTCGAGAGAAAGAGAAGCCAGGGAAGCACGGGTTGCTTTCCAAGACGCTGTTATAGCTACAACGAAGATAGAGATGATCAATAGCTCAAAATTATCTATCGCATAAGAAACCAGAGGTAATATCTTACTGAAGGTATGGGAGCAAAATATATCAGAAAACAAGGGGAGAGCTAATGAAGTAAATAATTTTTGTGAGGAAACGTTCTCTTTGATAAATAAAAGTTTGCTAGACCTTGATAAGGAAAGCAGTGCTAGGACACTGGGAAAAATCAATATAGCTAAACATCTATTGGAAATCAGAGAAAACATGGAGAAACAACAAGTGGAGATATCCCAGATTGGCTAGGTCGATATGGCCCAAGTGGACAAATGGCTAGTACAACCAAGTTTACAATTATCTTTTAAACGTAGTAGTAGTCTTGCAAGTACGATGTGTTCACCTGAGTTGAGATTGCACAATAACATCCAATTTTTTGGGGGCCCATGGATTACTCACTTTCCCTTTTTCATCCTTGGACCTTTCTCCTTAAGCTCTAACACCCGCCCATACCATCCACTGAGGAAAAGAGTTTCTGCTTCCATTTGGGAAACTGATGAGCGTCTCCGGAAGTAATATGGTCTTCACAGTTTCTCAGCCCCCTACTGAACAAGGCCATGCGTGGGTGGACCTTAACTCTCTTAAGTCTTTCAACAGTTCTCAAATGGTTAAGTCTTGCTAAAAAAGAAGGCCCCTGGAAATGAGTTCCCCCCTTTGTTTTCCTGCGAGCTAGGGTGTTGTGAAGGATAAGAGAAAGTTTGTCCAGAGCACTCAAAGCAAGTTGACATGCCTCTGTTGGGAATTCTACGTAGATACCATCCCTGGAATTACTTATACAAATTGATTTCCCCTGTTGTTCCAGAGTCTGTACTTAAGGCTAAAAAGTACAGGGTTTAGGCATCCGAAAGTGAGTAAAAGATAAAAATGGGAAAAATCAACCTTCGGGAAAAGGGAAGCTAAGGTTGATTTCTAAGTTGTCTCTGTCTCGCTTCCAAATGTTCCTGGATGCTTATATCCCGTTCAATTGTGGCCCATGAATGTTTGAGTTCGACCCGGGCGATGGCGGTTTTATGTATGGTGTCAAAAAGGTTCAAAGCGATGCTGGTTTGATCTGATAGGCCGGGTTCAATGTTGGGCTATCTTCAAAGAGAACAGTCATGGAGGAACAAAGAATGAAAAGAAAGTTAGAGGTTTAAAATGCCACTTCAATTCTTTTTTAATCGTATAAAAGAGAAATTTCGAAATCCGATGTTAAAGATAGAACATAAACCAAATGCCTTCTCCCGTAACTGAGTTAACTTTAAAAAAAAATCATGTATGAAATGTGAGAAAACTTTAAGCAGTCGACAATGGGAGGCTCCTATCGAGGGAGAATCTCGCCTTGTAAATAGAAGAAGAAAAAGAAAATAAGAAGTAATCTGACGAAGCATAAAATATAAAGATCTAAAAAGTTCACAGGTCTTGTACATGCTGATAGACGATACAGAGGAAAAACTGCAAGCGATTAGACGACTAAAAGTTGGTCACCACAATAGAAGTTGAACTAAATTGTAGCTAATCATTCATCATAAATACGTATGTGAAATGAAACTTAAAATAAGATAACATAAAAAACAAAACTCATAACTCAGTCTTCACGGAATCAGGAATCTTTGGATTGCTTTGTATTAATTTTCAAGAGGAAGAAAGTCTCTATTACAATCGGTCAAGAAAGGTCCAACCCTTATTCTTACTTCAAAATGCATATTTATACAAACTTCTAAACGCTAGAATCTCAATCATTCCAGAAGTTTTCGGTTACAAAATGGGAAATTTATGCGTTTCACTTTTTTGTCTTTGTCCTCCTTCGTGTGGGTAGAGAACCTTCCTTTCTTTACTCTTTAGGTTCTAAAAATAGAACATGCAAACATCTGTCATTATTTGACACTAGAATCCCGCCCTTTCGCCTGCTCGGTGCAAGTGATGCACCTCTCCACTAACTGGGCTATCAACCTGGAAGGCTCTACTTGGTCGCTCGCTTCAAGAGTGTAACAATTCTTCACCAGCTATGGTAAATTTTTTTCCACGTGTCGGTCCTCTGCGGTGATGGAGCATAATTGTAAACTTGGTTGTACTAGCCATTTGTCCATTTGGGTCATATCAACCTCGCTGATCTGGGATATCTCCACTTGCTGCTCCTCCATGTTTTCTTTGATTTCCAATATATGTTTAGCTATATTGATTTTGCCCAGTGTCCCAACACTTCTCTCCTCATCAAGATCTAGCAAACCTTTACTTATTAAAGAGAATGTTTCCTCACAAAAATTATTTACTTCGTTAGCTCTCCCCCTGCTTTCCGATATGTTCTGCTCTCAGACCTTCAGTAGGATATTACCTCTGGTTTGTTCCACGATGGATAATTTTGAGGTGATGAGCGTCTCTATCTTCACTGTAGCTATAACAACGTCTTGGAAAGTGACCCGTGCTACCCCAACTTCTCTTTCTTTCGAAGTAATGTTCTCTAATATTTTCTCTATCGTCTGGAAATGGTTCTGAGTGGTTCTCACCTTTGCCAACAAGTTTTGTTGAGCTGTAAGTACCTTATGTCGGATTTTGGCACCCTGCGATTTGAACATATTTATGTCTACTATGTATTTCTCGGCCACCTCCAATTTTGACTGTAACTCTATAATCTGTTTCCCCTACTAGCTTACTTGTGTTTGGCTAGTCTGCACCGATTGGTGCACCTGCTCGAGGTTGGAACCGAGCTTCTCAATTTCACGTAGGTCAGCTGTTCGGGCTTCCTCAAGGATCCTGCTCACCTCGTCCCTGACATTCACTTCGGCAGTAGCTACCTTAGCTTCCAATTTACTGATCAGGAGGTTCTTTCATTTCAACTAGGCCGTCAAAGTCCCAACTGAGTACCGATTGGCTGTAGCATAAGCCCCTAGAATCTCGACTATCTCCTCTGCAAATATTTCCTCTTTCGCGGCCTTCCCATCTGTCATGATTTAAATTTTTTTAGCTACTATGCCCTATTTTTGATAAAATCCTTGCCTTACCACGACCTTTCTTTTCTTGTCAAAGAAAAATTCGTTAGGAGGCAGCTCCTCTACAGAAATAGGCGTCAGTTCTTCATTGAAAATCCATCCCTCGTCAGGATTCCCCTTTGTGAACTGCAATGGTGTGACAATAGAAATCAGACTACCGATTTTCTTGGATGTTTGTTTCAGGGTGACTTCTGTAACCAACTTGTTTGGTGTGAGAAAAAGTGAGTCGCCCGATCCCTGCGAAGGTATCTCCACTTGGCCTTGGGCCTGCTTGCCTAGCGCACCCTTTTTGGGGTTTCCTTCCTTCTTCTGGGGGACTTCTACTCCTAGCTCTGAGGTTCCAGCTTCCTTGGTTTTCCCTTGGTCCTTCTCCCCACTAGGACTCAAGTCCTTTTCACCTTTGGCTCCCATCTGCTTTTGAACTGGAAGCTCTGGGGCTTCACCCTGCAAAATCTGGGGGAGACAACTCTGTCGGTGTTCCCAAAATTTCAAAAATTTGGCCATGTATCCAGGTGGCAAGGCTCAAATTTGACTTTGGAATTCCGCGAAGGACCTCGCGCCCCAGAATATTTCGTCATAGGGGGAATCCTCGTGTTCATACCTCTTCGGGCCGTAACTTGCCAGGTGATTTCTCACAACCTTACTAGAGTCATGATTCTTAAAATCAATGTCTACCAGCTTCATTTCTTCCAGAGCCGCAACCTCAGCTTTGGTGTGGCCAAAATATAACAAGGAATAGGCACCGATACAAATAGGGAAGGGCGACCATACCTTTTTTGATACTCCTTTGAGCTCCTTGCTTATCCCGTCGAGCACAGACTGTCTGGTGATCTCACAGCACAATAGCTTATCTGGCAGGAATAACGAGAGGGCATATGGAGGGACAGAGGTGTCGAAAACCCTGATATACAAAAATTTCGCCTCTAGATACCAATCTGCCACGCTGCTTAGGCTAGTCACAACACTATCTGATATCCTGGGAGGCGGTTGGCCAAAAATGGCACCATGCAGTGGCACCATTACCCAGTTGAAGATCTCGTAGATGAATTCTTTGGCCTTATCCTCCCAAAGCTTCGAGTGGTAGACATGGATGGGATTTGTACTAGATGGAATCCATATCCAGCTCATTAGAGGGAAACGTGTCATGAAACAAATGACATCCATGATGTAGGCGGACATGAAAAATGAAGTCGCTTTCCCACTCTCCTTCTGCACTCGATATTCGATAATATGACTAGTTAAACTGTCCGACAATAGTTTGGCCCAGTCGAAAGAAAGACCTTCAACGACTGTATGAATCGGAGGCACCCATGGGAGAAAACAATGTGTGGTGTCCTCCCTCCCATACAACCTACAAGCCACCATTGCTATATACTTGAATGGTGGCTCTAAGGAGGAGATTGAATAAATTCCATTAGAATATGCCCTGAATTTTGTGGGGTGCAAAACCCAATCCTTGATTAGATTAGACAAGTTTCTGCCATATTGCTCACATTCCTTCTCCTTGAAACCTTCCAGAAATTCGGCATTGTACGCGAAGTTTGGTGTGGGTGATAGCTGATACATTGCTTGCAAATGTTCTGGTCTAAAAGTCCCAATCGTCACCTTCTGCTCCCTGATGATAGTTCTGGTCAGGATATCCACATGGTCTAGCGCCCATCTGATCATATCATAAGAGGGGAGGAGCGGTGGTCTTGCCGCTATTTTGTGCATTTCTGCTTGAATGACGATTTTGTATTTGGTGGCCAAATCATCCTTCTCATTATCGTTGGAATCATATAAACAATTCACCGATTCGTACTAAAGAATGTTGGAGATGTATGTCCAGGTTTTGACAATATTAATACTTCGGGGTGAAGTATCGGAAACAACATCGGAGCCCTGACCTGAAATTTCAGCATCCACCTTGAACACCTTTCATGGAAGCATGAAAGAGAATTTTGTACGTAGATCACCTGTAGTAAGAATTGTAAATACAGACAGAAGTTATCCTGATGAAAAAAGCTCTGCGTGCAAAATAGAAATAAAATCGAAATAATGAAACAAAACCCTTATCTTAGTCATTTAAAACCCTGGTTTCCTTGCGAACCAAACGGTCAAATCGCTTAAAGAAATATTTAGCAGTAAAAGCGAGATCCTACTATCTTTCACCTCGCCGTAGTCCAAATAAATGCCATAATTGTTTGACGAGTCATAGAACGAATCAACGCAAAAAACATTTAAAATTACTCCGTGGATGGTGCGTATTAAAGTTTTCATTGCTGCATCAATTAATCCTTCTTAGCTCCTTTAATTAGGTTTGTTTTAGTCTTTAATTTCCCCTTTTTGGCGTTCGCCGTATCGAGAGAAATCACTCCTACCCTTTGAGCCCCCAAAACCGGAAATCGCGATGATGTGATTTAGTTTAGAAAATGTGATCTGACTTAAGTTCTTTATTAACCCATGCTTAATTAATAAAAATCACGACTTCACGACTTGGGGCTACGAAGGTATAGTTTTTTGGGAGAGAGATTGCCGAGTTGCGAAACCTCGACAGTGCTTAACTAGGGTTTAAAGTGACTTACCCCTGACACCAACCTGGGTGAACTTTTTAAAACTGTTTCGCGACTTCACATATCGGAGTTTGAAAACCTTGCAACTTGTAACTCCCGAAGCGCGATAGCTCGAGGTCATAAAAGTGATAGACTTGCTTAATGGTTAAGCGACGATGACTTGGGACTATAATGACCATCACCACTTAGCATGTCGGGGTAAACTTTTGATTTCAAGAATTACATTTCAACACTTGTAAAAGGAAGCTCCAACATAGGCTCCAACTAGGGATCCCATCTTCCTGTGAGATGGGAAGAACAATAGACCATGTGCCTGTATTGGGTAAATGGAGTCATTGGTTTCTTTCTGCGAAACTTGTTTTAGGAAGGGGATACAGAGGGAAAAAGAGATTTCATCTTTACCTCTGAAAATATTTTCAACAGTCAATTGCATTCTAAACTCAGCTGCAGCCCTTTTGATGACTTTCTCCTTCTCGATACTGAATTCATGTCTACTTTAAGATAATCGAAACAGTCCTAGGAAATTCAACAGATCCTGTGAATTTTAGCTTGCATCAAACGAAGTAAATTTCATGCTT
>SNQJ01S0017378.1:165025-183666 GCA_010110895.2 Picea sitchensis | reverse complement strand
CGGATGCCATCGACACTATTGTATAGGATAATGGTGCATTATACAGAGGGTTCTGGAATACTAAAAGCGAATCTTTATCTTCTTCGAAAGACGAGAAAATTGAAGAAGGGTGAAAAGAGATGTGAGGACTTGGTTCCTCAAACTTGCAAGAGATGTAATCATGGGAACCGGTGGGCATAGAATATGAGTCTATGGTGTACTCCTCGAGACTCGGTGAGGTCGGGAAATCTAACCGAAGAGTCGGCGGGATATCGATCGCTGTTAAATTTACTAAGGGATTTTCACCTTTATGTACGCCAGAAGTTGTCGGATGAACTTAATTTTTAATTTCGGGGAGAGATAAATTTGGGTTGAGAGTTTTAGGGGGGGATTCATGTGAAGTTAGAGGTTCAAAAGGAATCTTAGCTTTGGTTTGTGTGTGCCTAAGCTGGTAGACCGCAGTGGTTGGCTTAAGGGAACCTCTTGTTTTCAGTATTTTTTCGGGATCGGAAACGAGCGTGGTCTGTTTACCATCCGGGTTTTGTCTGGTGTTCCTTCGACCAGATGCCAGCTTACTTAAACATGGAGTCGCCAAGTGAACGATAAAATAAAAAGCCTTTAGAAGGTGTTCACCCTTTGTTCACCATCAAAGGGTATAAACTTGCGAAAATGTCATTCTCCCAGGGAAAAGGTTTCGTAACTTTGTCCCCAACAACGATGCCAGAAAGATGTTGTTCCAGAGTCTGTACTTAAGGCTAAAAATTATAGGGTCTAGGCATCTGAAAGTGAGTAAAAGATAAAAAGGGGAAAAATCAACCTTCGGGAAAAGGGAAGCTAAGGTTGATTTCTAAGTTGTCTTTGTCTCACTTCCAAACGTTCCTGGATGCTTATATCCCATTCAATTGTGGCCCATGAACGTTCGAGTTCGACCCGGGTGATGGCAGTTTTAAGTATGGTGTCAAAAAGGTTCAAAGCAATGCTGGTTTGATCCGATAGGCTGGGTTCAATGTTGGGCTATCTTGCAAAGGGCACAGTCATGGAGGAACAGAGAATGAAAAGAAAGTTTGAGGTTTAAAATGCGAGTTCAATTCTTTTTTAACCGTATAAAAGAGAACTTTCGAAATCCGATGTTAAAGATAGAACAGAAACCAAAGGCCTTCTCCTGTAATTGAGTTAAATTTTAAAAAAAATCGTGTATGAAATGCGAGAAAACATTAAGCAATTGACAATGCGAGGCTCCTATCAAGGGAGAATCTCGCCCTGTAAACAAAAGAAGAAAAAGAAAACAAGAAGAAATTTGACGAAGCGTAAAATATAGAGATCTAAAATTTCATAGGTCTTGTACTTGCTGATAGCCAATACAGAGGAAAAAATGCAAGCGATTAGACAACTAAAAGTTGGTCACCATAGTAGAATTTGCACTAAATTGTAGCTAAGAATTCATCAGAAATACATATGCGAAATGAACCTTAATATAAGATAACAGAAAAAACAAAAATCATAACTTAGTTTTCACAGAATCAAGAATCTTCGGATTTCTTTGTATTGATTTTCAAGAGGAAGAAAGTCTCTATTACAATTGGTCAAGAAAGGTCTAGCCCTTATTCTTACTTCAAAATGAATATTTATACAAACTTCTAAATGTTAGAAACTCAATCGTTCCACAAGTTTTCGGTTACAAAATGGGAAATTTATGCGTTTCACTTCTTTGTCTTTGTCCTCCTTCTTGCAGGTAGAGCACCTTCCTTTCTTTACTCTTTGGGTACTAAAAATAGAACAGGTGGACATCTGTCATTATTTGACACCAGAAGCCTACCCTTTTGCCTACTCGGTGCAAGTGATGCACCTCTCCACCAACTAGGCTATCAACCTAGAAGGCTCTGCTTGGTCACTTGCTTCAAGAGTGTAACAATTCTTCACCAGCTGTGGTAAACTTTTTCCCACTTGTCGGTCCTCTACGATGACGGAGCATAATTTTAAACTTGGCTGTACTAGCCATTTGTCCATTCGGGTCATATCAACCTGGCTAATCTGGGATATCTCCACTTGCTGCTCATCCATGTTTTCTTTGATGTCGAACATATGTTTAGCTATATTGATTTTTCCCAGTGTCCCAGCACTCCTCTCCTCATCAAGATATAGCAAACCTTTACTTATTAAAGAGAACGTTTCCTCACAAAAATTCTTTACTTCGTTAGCTCTCCCCCTGCTTTCCGATATGTTCTGCTCCCAGACCTTCAGTAGGATATTACCTCTGGTTTGTTCCATGATGGATAATTTCGAGGTGTTGTTTGTCTCTATCTTCGCTGTAGCTATAACAGTGTCTTGGAAAGTGACCCATGCTGCCTTGGCTTCTCTTTATTTTGAAGAAATGTTCTCTAATATTTTCTTTATCGTTCGAAAATGGTTCTGAATGGATCTCATCTTTGCCAACAATTTTTTTTGAACCGTAAGTACCTTATGTTGGATTTTGGAACCCTGCGATATGAACATTTTTATGTCTACAACCTGTTTCTTGGCGACCTCCAATTTCAACTAGAACTTTGTAATCTGTTGCCTCTGCTGGCTTAGCTGTGTTTGGCTAATTTACGCCAACTGATGCACTTGCTCGAGGTCGGACCTGAGCTTCTCGATTTCACACAGGTCAGTTGTTCGGGCTTCCTCAAGGCTCCTGCTCACCTTTCCCTTGACATTTTCTTCGGTAGTAGCTACCTTAGCTTCCAATTTACTGATCAGGAGGTTCTTTCATTTCAACTGGACCGTCAAAGTCCCAACTGAGTACTGATTGGATGTAGCATAAGCCCCTAGCGTCCCGACTATCTCCTCTGCAATTTTTTCCTCTTTCGCGGCCTTCCCATCTGTCATGATTTTAATTTTTTTATCTACTACGCCCTCTTTTTGATAAAATCCTTACCTTACCACAACCTTTCTTTTCTTGTCAAAGAAAAATTCGTTGGGAGGTAGCTCCTCTATATAAATAAGCGTCAGTTATTCATTGAAAATCCATCCCTCATCAGGATTCGCCTTTGTGAACTACAAGGGTGTGACAATAGCAATCAGACTACCGATTTGCTTTGATTTTTGTTTCGGGGTGACTTCTGTAACTGGCTCGTTTTGCACGAGTGAAAGTGAGTCGCCTGATCCCTGCAAAGGTATCTCTGCTTGGTCTTGGGCCTGCTTTCCTGGCGCGCCCTTTTGGGGGTTTCTTTCCTGCTTCTGGGGGACTTCAACTCCTAGCTCTGAGGTTCCAGCCTCCTTGGTTTTCCCTTGGTCCTTCTCCCCGCTAGGAATCGAGTCCTTTTCACCTTTGGCTCCCGTCTTCTTTGGAACTGGAAGCTCTGGGGCTTCACCCTGTAAAATCTAGGGGAGACAACTCTGTCGGTGTTCCCAAAATTTCAAAAATTCAGCCATGTCTCCAGGCGGCAAGGCTTGAATTTGACTTAGGACTTCTGCGAAGGACCTCACTCCCCAGAATATTTCATCATAGGGGGAATCCTCGTGTTCATACCTCTTTAGGATGCAACTTGCCAGGTGATTGCTCACAACCTTACTAGGGTCATGCTTCTTAAACTCAATGTCTACCAGCTTCATTTCTTTGAGAGATGCAGCCTCGGATTTGGCGTGGCTAAAATCTAACAAGGAATATACACCGATATGAATAGGGAAGGGTGGCCATACCTTTTTTGATACTCCTTTGGCTCCTTTCTTATCTCTTCGAGCACAAACTGTCTGGAGATCTCATAGCACAATATCTTATCTGGCAGGAATAGCGGGAGGGAATATGGAGGGACATAGGTGTTGAAAAACCTGATATACAAAAATTTTGCCTCTAGATACCAATATGCCACGCTTCTTAGGCTGGTCGTAATGCTATCTGATATCCTGGGAGGTGGATGGCCAAAAATGGAGACATGAAGTGGCACCATTACCCATTTGAAGATCTCATAGATGAATTATTTGGCCTTATCCTCCCAAAGATTTGAGTGGTAGACATGGATGGGCTCTGTACTAGATGGAGTCCAGCTCCAGCCCATTAGAGGGAAAGACGTCATGAAACAAATGGTGTCCATGATGTAGGCGGACATGAAAAATGAAGTCACTTTCCCACTCGCCTTCTGTGCTCTATATTCGGTAATTTGACTAGTTAAATTGTCCGAATACAGTTTGGCCTAGTCGAAAGAAAGACCTTCAGCGACAATATCCATCAGAGGCACCCACGGGAGAAAAAAATGTGTGGTGTCCTCCCTCCCATACAAACTACAAGCCATTATTGCTATATATCTGAATGGTGGATCTAAGGAGGAGACTGAATAAATTCCATTAGAATCTGCCATGAATTTTGTGGGGTGCGAAACCCAATCCCTGATTTGATCAAACAAGTTTATGCCATATTGCTCGCATTCCTTCTCCTTGAAACCTTCCAGAAATTTGGCATTGTACGTGAAGTTTGGTGTGGGTGAAAACTGATACATTGCCTGCAAATGTTCTGGTCTAAAAGTCCCAATCGTCACCTTTGGCTCGTTGATGACAGTTCTGGTCAGGATATCCACATGGTCTAGTGCCCATCTAATCATATCATAATAGGGGAGGAGCAGTGGTCTTGCCGCTATTTTGTGCATTTCTTCCTGAATGATGATTTTGTATCTGGTGGCCAAATCATCCTTCTCATTATCGCTGGAATCATCTGAAAAATTCACCGATTCAGACTGAAGAATGTCGGAGATGTATGTCCAGGTTTTGGCAGTATTAATACTTCGGGGTGAAGTATCGGAAACAACATCGGATCCCTGACCTGAACTTTCGGTAGTCGCCTTGAACTCCTTTCGTGGAGCCATGAAAGAGAATTCTGTACACAAATCACCTGTAGTAAGAACTGTAAATACAGACAGAAGTTATCCTGATGAAAAAAGCTCTGCGCACAAAATAGAAATAATGAAACAAAACCCTTATCTTAGTCATTTAAAACCCTAGTTTCCTTGCGAACGAAACGGTCAAATCTCTTAAAGAAATATTTAGCAGTAAAAGCGAGATCCTACTATCTGTCACCTCGCCGTAGTACAAATAAATTCCATAATTGTTTGACGAGTCATAACACGAATCAACGCAAAAAACATTTAAAATTACTCCACGGACGGTGCCTATTAAAGTTTTCATTGATGCATCGATTAATCCTGCTTAGCTCCTTTAATTAGGTTTGTTTTAGTCTTTAATTTCCCCTTTTCGGTGCTCGTCGTATCGGGAGAAATCACTCCTACCCTTTGAGCCCCCAAAACTCGAAATCGCGATGATGCGATTTAGTTTAGAAAATGTGTTCTGACTTAAGCTCTTAATTAACCCATGCTTAATTAATAAAAATCATGACTTCGTGACTCAGGGCTATGAAGGTATAGTTTTTTGGGAGAGGGATTGCCGAGTCGCAAAACCCTGATAGTGCTTAACTAGGGTTTAAAGTGACTTACCCCTGACACCAACCTGGGTGAACTTTTTAAAACCCTTTCACGACTTCGCATATCGGAGTTTGAAAACCTTGCGACTTGTAACTCTCGAAGCGCGATAGAGCAAGGTCATAAAAGTGATAGACTTGCTTAATGGTTAAGCGACGGTGACTTAGGACTATAACGACCATCGCCACTTCGCATGTTAGGTTATATATATATATATATATAAGACATATGGTGAAAGGAAATTCAAAATTGATTCCCCCATCTAGTCCAAAGAGATGATGAAAGGAAATTCATAAAAATGAATTCCCTCATATCATCATTTAAATGCATAATTACCCTCTAAAGTGTTGAAAGGAAATTCAATAAAGGGGACCAGAAAACTTCACCGGGGTACTGAACAAGCTCGCTGGCAGTGAGGCAATGTCTCAAGATATCTGTAAGGCTGTCATACATAAAACATACTATGCTCTGGTAATTAGCTTTCTCGAAACTGGATCTACACCTCAGGTTTGTTGCAGGTCTCCCTGATCAAAAGCATGAACTATACTTCATTTTGATGCAAGCCAATACCCACAGGACTTGTTGAATTTCCTAATATTTGTTTTGGACTGCCTTGGGCAGAACCGCTTTCAGTGTCAAGGAAGGGAGAGTTACCATGGACTGCAGCTGAGCTTAGAAATCATTCTGGGTTTGAAATCTTGCCAGATTTCATTTCGAAAGCTCAAGGTTCTCTCTGTATTTTCTTTCTCAACTAGTTTCTTAGAAGCAAACTGTCGACTCCATTTACCCATACAGGCACTCGGTCTACTATTCTTCTCATCCCACGAGGAGACGAGATCCCTAGTTGGAGCCGATGTTGAAGCCGCCTTCTTCTGAATAAGTGAGATATTATATTTAAGCCCAGAAAGCTAGTTTCTAGAGTTTCTCTTGTTTTGTGACATTTCCCACTGTCCTTAGTGTCCCAACGCACGAAGTGGTGATAGCGGTTTTAAAAGTTTACCCAGATTAGTGTCAGGAGTAAGTCACTTTAAACCCAAGTTAAGCATTGTCTGGGTTTCGTGACTCGACGATCGCTCTTCCAAAAAACAATACCTTCGTATCTCCGAGTCGCGAAGTCCCGATATTCATTAATTAAGCATGGATTAATTAAGAACTTAAGTCAGATCATGAATATTTAACTAAGTCGCATCATCGCGATTTCGGGTTTTGGGGGCTCAAAGGCTAGGAGTGAAATCTTCTGATATGGTGAATGTCGAAAAAGAGGGATTAAAGACTAAAACAGACTTAATTAAAAGAGTTAAGCTAGATTAATTGATGCATTAAGCAACCATTAACGCACACCGTCTACGGAGTAAGTTTAAATTTTTTTTGCATTGATTCGTGTTACGAATCGTCAAACAATTATGGCATTTATTTGAACTACGACGAGGTGACAGGTAATAGGATCTCACTTTTACTTCTAAATATTTCCTTTAAGTGATTTGACTGTTCTATTCGCAAGGACACCAGGGGTTTAAATGACTAAGATAAAGAGTTTTTCCTTCATTTTTTCCGTCCTCATTTCTATTTACGCGTAGAGCCATTTTACCAAGTTAAATGCTATTTGTGATTTTCAAATCTATTAGACAGGTGGTCCAGTTGCAGGTTTCACTCTCATGGCTCCACAAAAAATTCCCAACTTAGATGCCGAGAGTTCAGGTCAGGGTTCAGACGTTGTTTCCGATACCTCGCCCTGAAGTATTAATTCTATCAAGACATGGGCATACATTTCCAACATCCTGCAATCCAAGTTGATAAATTGTTCAGATGATTCTAGCGACAACGAGAAGGACGATTTATCAACCAAATAAAAAATCATCACTCAAGCAGAGATGCACAAAATAACGGTGAGGCCCCAGTTTCTTCCCTATTTTGATATGATTAGGTGGGCGCTGGACCATGTGGACATCTCGACCATAACAATTATCAGGGAACATAAGGTGATGATTGGTACCTTCCGACCAAAACATTTGCGGGCAATGTATAAACTGTCACCCACGCCAAACCTTACTCACAACGCCAAATTCCTAGAAGGCTTCAATAATAAGGAGTGTGAGCAGTATGCAAAAATTTTGTTCGATCTGATCAAAGATTGGGTCTCACACCCTGTGAAGTTCAGGGATGACTTTAATGGGATCTATTCAATCTCTTCCTTGGAGCCACAGTTCAAGTACATAGCCATGATGACCTGCAGGTTGTATGGGAAGGAAGACACTACCCATTTCTTCCTTCCATGGGTGCTACTCATTCATACAGTCACTGAGGGTTTCTCTTTCGACTGGGCCAAACTATTGTCTGACAGTCTGACCAGTCAAATTACTGAATATCGAACACAAAGGGAGAGTAATAAAGAAACTTCATTCTTTATGTCTGCTTACATCATGGATGCCATCTGCTTCATGACACCCTTCCCACTGATGAACTGGAGCTGGGCTCCATCTAATGCAAAGCCTATCCATGTCTACCACTTGAAGCTTTGGGAGGATAAGGCCAAAGAGTTCATCTATGAGATCTTCAACTGGGTAATGGTGCCACTGCATGTCGCCATTTTTGGCCAGCCGCCTGCCAGGATGGCAGATAGCGTCGCGACTAGCCTAAGCAGCGTGGAAGATTGGTATCTAGAGGCAAAATTTTCGTATATCAGGGTTTTTGGCACCTCTGTCCCTCCATATGCCCTCCTGCTATTCTTGCCAGATAATCTATTGTGCCGTGAGATCACCAGACAGACTATGCTCGGTGTAATAAGCAAAGATCTCAAAGGAGTATAAAAAAAGGTATGGCCACCCTTCCCTATTCGTATTGGTGCATATTCCTTGTTATATTTTGGCCACGCCAAATCCAAGGCTATGGATTTAGAAGAAATGAAGCTGGTGGATATTGAGTTCAAGTAGCACGAACCTAGTAAGGTTGTGAGCAATCACCTGGTGAGTTGTGGCCTGAAGAGGTATGAACATGAGGATTCTCCACATGATGAAATATTCTAGGGCATGAGGTCCTTCACTGAAGTCCTAAGTCGGATTCAAGCCTCACCACCCAGAGACATGGCCAAAATTTGATATTCCAGGAGCACCGACGGAGTTGTCTCCCCCAGATTTTACAGGATGAAGCCCTAGATCTTCCAGTTACAAATAAGATGGGAGCCAAAGGTACACAGGACTCAAGTCCTAGCGAGGAGAAGGACCAAGGGAAAAACAGGGAGGGTGGAACCTCAGGGCAAGGAGCCGAAGTCCCCTAGAAGCAGGAAGGAAACCCCAAAAAGAGAAAGCAGGCCCAAGGCCAGGCAGAGATACCTTCGTAGGTATCAGACAAATCACTTTCCCTCACATCAAACAAGTCGGTTACAGAGGTCACCCTAAAACAAACATCCAAGGAAATTGACAGTTCGATTGCTATTGTCACACCCTTGTAGTTCACAAAGGGGAATCCTGACACGAGATGGATTTTAAATGAAGAACTGACACCTATTTCTATAGAGGAGCTGCCTCCTAACAAATTTTTATTTGACAAAAAAAGAAAGGTCGTGGTGAGGCAAGGATTATATCAAAAAGAGGGCGTAATGGCTAAAAAAATTAAAATCATGACAGATGGGAAGGCCGCGAAAGAGGGAGAATTTGCAGAGGAGATAGCCAGGACACTAGGGGCTTATGCTATAGCCAATCAGTACTCAGTTGGGACTTTGACGACCTAGTTGAAATGAAAGAACCTTTTGATCAGTAAATTGGAAGCTAAGGTGGCTACTGCAGAAGCGAATGTGAGGGACGAGGTGAGAAGGAGCCTTGAGGAAGCCCGAACAACCGACCTGCATGAAATCGAGAAGCTCAGGTCTAACCTCGAGCAGGTGCGCCAGTCGATGCAAACTAGCCAAACACAGGTAAGCCAACAGGGGCAATGGATTATAGAGTTGCAGTCAAAATTGGAGGTGGTCGAGAACTAGGTTGTAGACATAAAACTGTTTAGATTGCAGGCTGCAGAAATCCAACATAAGGTATTTACGGCTCAACAAAATCTGCTGGTAAAGGTAGGAACCATTCAAAACCATTTCTGGATGATAGATCAAATATTAGAAAATATTTCTTCGAGAGAAAGATAAGCCGTGGCAGCACAGGTTTCTTTCCAAGACGCTGTTATAGCTACGTCGAAGATAGAGATGGTCATCACCTCAAAATTATCCATCGCAGAACAAACCAAAGGTAATATCCTGCTGAAGGTTTGGGAGAAGAATATATTAGAAATCAAGGGGAGAGCTAATGAAGTAAAGAATTTTTGTGAGGAAACGTTCTCTTTGATAAGTAAAAGTTTTCTAGACGTTGATAAGGAAAGTTGTGCTGGGACACTGGGCAAAATCAATATTGCTAAACATCTGTTGGACATCAAATAAAACATGGAGAAGAAACAAGTGGAGATATCCTATATTGGCCAGGTCGATATGGCCCAAGTGGATAAATGGCTAGTACAACCAAGTTTACAATTATGCTCCATCATCACAGAGGACCGACAAGTGGGAAAACGTTTGCCACAGCTGGCGAAGAGTTGTTACACTTTTGAAGCAAACAACCAAGCAAAGCCTTCCAGGTTGATAGCCCAGTTGGTGGAGAGGTTCGTCATTTGCACTGAGCAGACGAAGGGGTAGGTTTCTAGTGCCAAATAATGACAGATGTCTGACTGTTCTATTTATAGAACCCGAAGGGTAGGGAAAGGAAGGTGCTCCACCCTTACTAGGGAAGGCAAACAAGAGGAGATGAAACACTCCAATTTCCATTTGTAACTGACAATTTTCCAGAACGATCGAAGTTCTAAAGGTTCAAAAGTTTGTTTAAATAGAAGAAAGATTGTAATAGAAAAGGATTTTTTTTTGGGCCATGAATAGGTTGTAATAGAGAAAGTTCTCTCAAGCCAAGATTAATACAAAGTGGATTGAAGACTCCTTATTTCATCAATATTGAGTTATGTGTTTTTGTTTTCTCTGTATGTTCATGCTTCATGTCATTTTACATATATGTCTTTGATGAATGTTCTAGCTGCAATTTAGTATAATTTCTACTGCGGTGATGAAGTTCTATGGTATCTATGTTATTTACAATTTTTCCTCTGTATCGGCTACTTGCGGGTACAAGACCTATGAATGATTGAGATCTCTACTTTATATGCTTTCATCAAGGTACTCCTGTCTTTTTATTCTTCTGCCACAATGTGGGATTCCTCTGAAATTGATGCCCCACATTTTTTGACAGCTCTACGTTTCACACTCATTTTCAAGATTTTAAAACTCAGTTACGGAAGACTGCTTCGTTTTCGTTAAATTGTCTGATTGGCTTCATTGAAATTTCCATGTACAATCTAAATATTGAGACAATCACTTTAAAGAATCCACCTCCTTCAAGGTTTCTGTTCTCTCCATGACTGTACCTGTCATAAGACAACCCAATATCGAACCCAGACTAGCGAATCAAACCAACATTGCTTTAAATCTTTTCCATACCATACTCAAGACCTCCACCACTCAGACAGAGCTCGAACGTTCATGGGCCACTATCGAGCGAGATATCAACATGCAAGAATATTTAGAATCTAGACAAAGACAACTCAGAGATAGGTCATAGCTTCATCCACCCCCCCTAAGTTGTCTCTTCCCCTTCCTTTTCTTTCACTCTTTTTAGATGCTTAGACTCTACACTTTATAGCCTTAAGTGTAGACTCAGGAACAACAAACTTAATGAAGCTATGTGTACAACCCCTGTCCTGGCGACACCCGACTTCACAAAAACATTCATTGTGAAGTGTGATGCCTCAAGCCATGGCATTGGTGCAGTTTTAATGCAAGAAAGAAGGCCTCTTTCCTTTGAAAGCAACAAACTTAAAGGAAACAAGTTACTCAAACCCATTTATGAAAAATAAATGTCGACCATACTACATGTAGTTAAGAAATGGTGCCCTTACCTAATATGAAGGAACTTCAAAGTAAAAACAAATCATGATAGCTTGAAGTACTTCTTGGAGAAACAATTATCTTTAGAAGAGAAACACAAATGGGTTACAAAGATGCTATGTTATGACTTTGAAATTATATATAAAAAAGGAAAACACAATGTTGTGGAAGATGCCATTTCAAGGAAAAAAGAAGAAACAAAAGGTTAGTTACATGCTATTTCTATGTTGCAATATGATTGGGTGGAATAAGCAAGGATAGAATTGAAGTAATATCAATAGGTATGCAAGATTATTCGACAACTAAAAGAGGACCCCAACTCATTATGTATTTTTTTTTATGGAATAATGATTTTCTATGGTATCATGATTGCATATATTTATGTAAGAATTACCAACTCAAATATAAAGTCCTTATGGAATTGCACACATTTCCTATAGGAGGACATTCAATATTCTTGAAAACATACCATAGGGTCAAGAAGGATTTTTTTTTCTTCTGAAAAGGTCTTAAAAATAACGTTCGAATTTTTTTGTTTGGATGTGTGGTTTTCCAACAGAATAAGGGAGAGACAATCAATATGCCATGTCTCCTACAACCATTAACTATACTGAGTCAACATTGGGAATAAGTTTCATTGGATTTTATTACAGTATTACCAAAATATGAAGGAAAGACAATCATCATGGTAGTAGTGGATAGATTAACAAAGTATGCCAATTTTTTCTCTCTTTCTCATCCTTTTATAGAAATGTTGGCACATGGGCAGACCCAGGGTTCAAATCTTCAACAATGCACCAACAAGACCCTAACTACTGGCCCTTTCGACAACACCTGTGAAACATGCGAAGTCTCAGCAGAGGTAGAGGCAGGGGGGGTTACAGGACTCAAGTGTCTGTAACCAAGATGGGACACATATCTGTGATTATAATACTTCACAGAGTACTTAAAAGATACCATGCATTAGCTTATCAAGTTTATTCACATCATATAACAAACCCTAAGATTAGATCGGCGCAGTAATAATGAAAAAATACACATCACACTTAGCATCATAAGTTAGATCTAACACATATAACATAAAAAATCTCTAAGCATTGATAGATCTGTCTATCATACATAGATATCCATGCACTAAGAATATTCACAACATAAACATCATAGCACAAAGCAAACCATCAACACATGATATATGTGGTTCACTCTGGTGTGGGGCTACGTCCACCAATGACTTCTTCTTATTTATTAGGCTTCAATCTCTTACATTCATCTTCTCCTATGCACCAAGCCACAAAGCCAAGATTCACACTGGATGGGTGATTTGTGCACTAAACACTAGATCCACCTTCCCAAAATTAGGTCAAGACATAGAGTGAACTCCTCTATCAAGCAAAAATCCTTACATACATGTTCTGTTGCACAAATAAACTTAGAACTACTTGCCTCTTACACTTAGCCAATTACATCCCCCTCACTAAGCTACTTCTACCTTACAATATTTTCTTATTTATACTTTTACATTCGCTTAAAAAAGGTCTAATCATGGGTAAACCCATGGGTTGACATCCCCTAAACCCTAATACAAAAACCCTAATGAACCCCTTGCTGGGTCCACAAAACAAGTGAGATCCTGTGATCTCAGCTCTGCTTGGGCGCTCCATCTTCGACCAACCTGTCAAAGTCCAAAAAGTGGTCAAACCTAACCAATGTTTCATAAAAACTTGGTTGAGGTCCAACAAGCCCCCAACACTCACCCATGACTTGTCCCGAGTCACTCATATCTGGGCAGCACTGCTTTGAAGGGCTCAATCTTAGCTCGAGCTACCTTGACTTGTTGCTTCGCCTGAACCTCTTGCTCAGTGAACTCCTAGATAATCTGCGCTGTAACGGGCCCTTCTAGGCGATGTTCCACTGTCATAACCACTTGGTCCAATTGCGAACCTTGTCCTTCAATTTCTTCAAACACCGCGTAGGCTTCCTCCTACACCAGTTGTAGTCTCTGTGTGACTTTCATTACTTTGCCTTGGATGGCAGTAATCTGTTGTTGGACGACATACTGTTCTTGTGATCTCTTCATTCTCTCGACTACCGTGAGTGACTTCATCTGTGCTTGAACTGTCATTTCCTGCTGCTGCGCCTCCTCTAGCTATGCTTCCAACTTCCTAAGCTCTAGATATTCCGTGAGGCATTCGTAGGTCTGCACACTTCTGTCACTTAGTTGATTACATTATGAGGTGAGGGATTTGATCTTTTCAACTATGCTCCTAATGGCTTCCTCCCTCCGGTTTCACACTTCCTGCAGAGTGCTTGATACTGCTTGGATTTCTAAATCCGCTACCCTTTCTTGAATTTGCTAGATGGACTTAGTGAGATTCGTTACTTGAACCTCGACTGCTTCATGTTCCTCCTGTGCCAAGCCTGGCACAGAGCGAAGTGTTCTTCTCACCACTTCTTTGACCGCAGTCTACTCTGTGAGAAAATGGTCCTTTTCTATCTATATCTTTTCTTTGTCCTCCTCAAGCATCGCCCAAAACTCATCCTTCTCATTTTCATACATGGTTACACAGTACCGCACAATTAGTAGTTTCTCTAAGATATATTCTTTCTCTTTTTTCAGGGATTCTGTAGCCTTTTCCTTTTCTTCTTGAACTTTCTGGAGCTTAGCCTTTGTTGCATATTCAAGTCTTTGAGGTTGGGTTGGTTCATCCCCCAACTCTGTATACTCTGACGAGGAAGGCGCAATAGGTACTGCGTGGCTCAATTAAATGACTCACTGAATTTCCTTTAGTTCCCTCTCAACTCTTACACACAACTCTTCTTGCTTCACACCATATCTCTGTAAGAGGTCTTCAGACACATCCTCCATTGCTCCGTGGACTAGACTGATGTCATCCTCCATGAGTGTGGCCTCCATTTAGGGCTTGCTGGTGCATGTCTTCTTTCTTGCTGAAGGTTTCTATGGAGAAACCTTACTCTTCTTTGATGTTTCTGTCTTGGTAGGGGGATCCTTCGGTGATGTAACTTCACCTTCTCCTTGTTTTTCTCCTTCTTCCCCTCCTCCTTCTTGATTTAATTCATCTCCTCCTCCTCCTGTGGGTGAGCCAGGTCCACTTTCTTCTGAGGCTCTCTTCTCCTCATCAGTTTGTACATCTTGGACTTCATCCTTTTTCTTTTTCTTCTTCACACTTTTCCATCCTATATGCTAAAACTGGGTGACCAAGGGGCTTCCTATGATGTCAGGGTCGGAGAGTTCTGCATCATCGACCAGTACAAGGAACTCTTCTGACCACTCCTTCATGATACATTCCATGTCTTCGTCGGTTAGCTTGTAATAGTACTGTAACCCTTCCTTGCTCTCATCCTTGCGCGCAGTGATATAAATAAAATGTGGATCTGTGTGGAACTTAGCTAGTGGTTGGTACTGGTGCAAGGTGCATGGTTTCATGCATGGGAATGACTCTATGGAAACCTTCAATTGCTGATAGTAGGCGTGGAACACTGCGTTTGACTTCCATTGCTTCAACATATCATTTTTATACCATAAGTTGGAGAACCTCGCGGCCAACGACTCTGACGTTTTAATCTCCAGGAAGGTAGGTCCTTCCAGCATTTTCCAAGAGAAAAATGTGATAAAAAAAAGCAACTAGCTGAAATGGAACTCGTATCCATGATCCTACACTTTGCGACAGTCTTTCTCCAGCTCGTTGACGAGGTAACTCGCCCAATTCATCTGCATCCCCTCCACTCATTTCCCTGTAAGGTCCACCATGAACCTGGTGAACTGTGTGGGGTGGTTCTTTCTGACGAGCTTGCCAATGATGAGTTGGCAAGCTAGGTGCACTACACCATTCCGGATAGAGGCTAACTTGTAGCCTCTCTTTCCCTTCTCAACTTCTCCATATGCCTCCTTAATGTGTTGTGTCAGGGAGCGGTTTGAGGTCTTCCCTGGGTAGAACTCCTGAGGGTCAGGTCCCTATGCTCAGTCCTGTGATCTAGTGGATCAACGCTAGATCCACAGTAATTCACTTGTCGAGCCACATGTATCCTCCATGATAGCACGACAACAAGATTTTAACTCAAGTGTTAACTTCCTGATGTCGACTGAAATGGGGGATCTTCATGATGTTCAGTATCGTGGACTGTTCCAACTCCTTTATCCAAGGCTGAGAGACTATGCAAGGCTTATTCCCAGTGGTCTTCATCAAGTATCTATGAGGCACGAGCATGGCATAGTTCTTCCTATCTCCAAGGTTAAATTCATTCTTCTTTAGATATGGGATCTGTCCCAACTGGATTCCAACTACGCGTATCCCCTTTGGGATGTACACGGTGATCAAAGTGTACTCGAAGTCTTGTTGAATACTGTCACGGTTAACTGCGCTAGCCAAAGGCATGATATAATCCGATAAGACTGACAAGATCTTCTTTGCATTAGCCAGATCGTCGCGATGCTTACTTCGCTTCTCAGTAGCGGGGTTGACACGACCCAAATGACATCCATTCAAGGGGGAAGCTTGCAGTCCCTGGTCGACGATGCCTGTATTTCTTCAGACATTGCTTTATCATCCATAAACATTTTCATAACCTCTTTGACGAACTTCTCTAGCTCAGTGCGCTCGGTCGACATTCTCACTGTTAACAAATAGGTCGGGGTAGGTGAACGAATGGTGGGGTAAACAAATAAACAATGATTTCTGATAGAACAACTTGAAACACACAATCACTTTGCTGATAGCTTAGATAATTACGGGTATCAAAAAGTGGTCTCGGTGCAGTGTCTGATGAGTTAAGTAAGCGAGTGTCGTAACATATTCCTCCAATGGAAAGGAATTCCTCCATCAATGAGAATCCATATGTTATGGTGCTGTATCAACATCCAACGATGATCTATCCATCAATAAATGCATTTCCTAGTCATTTGGAGCATCGTTCTAACAACCGGGGCACCTCCAACAGTCATATAGCTTTGCCACGGCGAAGTCCCATTCTGCACGGTTCTGCTATTCTGGCGAGGTTCAGATACTGGAAGGCTGCCTCCTACAAAGTCTTTTCTGTAACTTCCCATATCTTTTCCAACTTGGATTTCTTCTTACTGAGCTTCCTTACCTTCTTTCCTGTGATCTAATCCTCTCTAATTGTTTATGAATTTCTCTTTCCATTCTTATTCTTATCTTCTCTTAGTGTAGTAGCTTCGTGCTGTTGATGTGCTTTCAAAGGGTTCAAAGGCAATACCTCTTTTCTTATTACTTCCTGGATGGATTTAGTTTCTTCTTGCATTGATAGGTCCTTCAAGCCTTCTTGCGTTCTTTCAACCTCGATAGCTAATTCTCTTTCCTTTTGCTGCTTCGACTCAACTTCTCATTCTTTTATCAGTCGATCTATTTTTTTAGCTATAAAATCCCTTAGTTATTGCTTTTAATTTTATGTAGCTTCTTCCTCTACTTTCCTTCTGATTTGATCTTTCTCAATCCAAGTCTTTCCTAACAAAAGAGGGAACGAGGCACTGTTCTCAACCAACTTAATGACTTCAAATTCCTCTTCAGTCGATGTTCCATGGATGATAACAGGTACATTAGTAACTCTTCCACATAGGGTTATCATCTTTCCTTTAAACAAGCCTATCCTTCCCAATAAAGGTACCATAGTGGGCTTTCCAAGAATTTCCCAAGTGCTTTCTGTCATAATATTCACTTATGTTTCCTCATCCAAGACACAGTATGTGTCGAAGTCTCCTATTCTTGTTCTTATGCGCTATTTGTCTTTCATGATCTCTAATAAGCTGGCATCTTTTTTATCATTCATCACTTCTTTTAACTGTACTAATGTAGTCTGAAAATTTTCTGATCGTTTCTCTTTTTGATCTTCTAATATGCTCTTATTTTCTTGACTCATGTTCATTTGTTCAACTTTAGCAATCATCCTTGGGAAATCCTCAACCTTATGACCAACAATTTTACAACAAATACAAATAGGACCTCTACCAGGGCATTCCTTAGCAATATGTCCTAGTCTTCTGCAGTTATAACATAATGCCACTCTTCTCTTTCTCTTAAGCGTTCCTTGACTTTTCCTGTACTGCGTACTAGGGTCATAGTGCTGGACGCACTATGACCCGCAATCTGCAAAAAATCTTTCTAGGTTCCGGCATCCATTCATTAGTCCAAAAATTATTTCTATGCATAGGAATAACATATATTTCCTCATTTCTATTAGCCTTACTTAGATCAACGCTTTCTTGCTGCTTCTCCCTAGATTTTAGACTATGACATAATCTATTAAACATACTTAAATCCATGCTTTAGAAATAAAAATTTCCACTTATCTTACTCTTATCAAAGTACAAAGATTTCCCTTTTTCAAGATCGTACCTCTTTTCTTTAGATCGGGTTTCTTTCTTAGCACAGAGATTCACAAGTCAAGTAGAATATTGCGCACTACAACAACAGATCTACGCACAAAGCTTCTCTTTTCTTTACTTCAGTTCCCAACAATCACAGGTTCAGGTCCCGACAACGGAACCATTTTTTGGAACAGGGGCAGACCCAGGGTTGAACGATTCAACAACGCACCAACAAAACCCTAACTATCGAACCTTTTGGAAACACCTGCGAAGCAGGCGAAGTCTCACCTGAGGTAGAGGTAGGGGGGTTACAAGAATCAGGTGTCTATAACCAAGCTGGGAAACATATATGTGATTATAATACTTCTCAGAGTACTTAAAAGATATCATGCATTAGCTTATCAACTTTATTCACATCGTAGAACAAACCCTAAGATTATATCGATGCAGTAGTAATGACAAAATACACATCACACTTAGCATCATAAGTTATATCTAACACATCTAACATAAATAAATCTCTAACCATTCATAGATCTATCTATCATACATAGCTATCCATGCACTAAGAAGATTCATAACATAAACATCATAGCACAAAGAAAACCATCAACACATGATATACGTGGTTCACCCCATTGTGGGGCTACATCCACCAACAACTTCTTCTTATTTATTAGGCTTCAATCTCTTACATTCGTATGCTCCTATGCACCAAGCCACAGAGGAAAGATTCGTACCGAACAGGTGATCTGCGCACTAAGCACTAGATTGTTAGGATATTTGGACACTTAGGAGTTAGTTAAGATCTACTTGGTCTAATATGTCGTTAGGTAAAAGTGTGTTTCTTTAGTATGCATTAGTATGCATTTGTAGTTAGGAAATCCGACGGTCACGATATGTTCCCGACATA
>SNQJ01S0017378.1:151844-163806 GCA_010110895.2 Picea sitchensis | reverse complement strand
AAGACACAAAGAAGATTGACTTAAAGGAAAGACAATGTTTTCATGAATGGTTGGTCATGCCATTTCGTTTATGTAATGCACCAACTACATTTATGAGACTAATGAATGATGTATTATGGCCATATTTAGATTCATTTGTTATAGTGTATTTGGATGATATATTTCTTTATATCTCTAACTAGGAGGAGAACATATCACATATCATGCAAGTGTTAGAGACTTTGAAAAAGAACCAATTGCTAGACGACCTCAATAAATGTGTTTTTTTATTAACAATCATTGTTGTATTTTTGCTATGTGATTGGTGGATGGGAACTCAATATAGATCCTGCAAATATGGAGGCCATAATGAAATGGCTAGTTCCCATTAATGAGACTAAAGTTAGGATATTTGTTGGGGAAAAATAGTACCTATGGGAGTTCATATCATCCCCATCAATAGTAGCCACACCACTTCATGCTATAAAAACAAGTGGTAAGAATTTCCTACGGGGAAAGAATCAACATAAATATTTCGATGAGCTGAAATGAAAGATTAGTCAAGCACCAGTTCTCACATTGCCTAACTTGTAGAAACCCTTTGAAGTGGAGACATATGCAAGTGGCTATGCTATGGGAGTATATTTGATGCAAGGAGGTAATCTAGTGTGTTATCATTATGAGATGTTTCATGGGGGAGTTTTGAACTACCCTACATATGATAAGGAAATATATGCCCTAGTTTAAGCTGTTAAGAAGTGGAAGCATTATCTCATGGGAAAGAAAACCATTATCGACACATATCACCAACCACTGTAGTATTTGCAGGCCCAAAGTAAGCTTCAACATACTAGACATTACAAGTAGATGGGGTTTTTTGCAACAATTTCATTTAGTCATAAAGTATAAGAAGGGAAGCACTGATATTGTGGTAGACACGCTTTCAAGGCCACCCACATCCAATATTAAAACTTTGGGAACTCTTATGCCCATGGATCCTTTTAACCATGATGCATACAAAGAGGCATACACAAAATATGATGAATTTAAAGAGGTGTTTCAATAGATAAATGGAAAAAACTCATGTAGAACTAGGGGATTGTAAGGTTTATCTACAAGGTAGACAAGCTTTTTGTTCCTAAAGGTGAACTATTGCAGCATATCAGAGAGGCTCACACCTCCAATGTTGCCAAACATTTTAATATTGGGAAGAAAATTACTAACTTACAAAGGTAAGTGTATTGGCCCATAATGCAAGAATATGTAGCTCAACATATTATGTTATGCACCTAGTTATGTTATATTGAGTAGAAACATGACTATCACAAAAATTACCAATGGAACAACAAAATATAGAGAATAGCACACCAAAATGATACCTTTATTGAAACATGAGCAATGATCACTTGTCTCTCCGAGGGGGAAACCTCTAGCAGAGAAATGCTCTATTACAATAATTATCAATATAAAGAATTTTCATGCCCTCGACTCCTATTTATACTAAATCTATCTACCAAAAGAACAATATAGAAGAAGATCTTTCTAGAAGTGGAAGCTTCTATTAGCTGTTCTTACATTTGACTTATTTTCCTTATTACTAGGTCTTATTTATTAATATCGACCTTTCTTACATGGAAAATATATTATTCTACCTACATGAGGGGTTAGGGAGGCTATGTCCCTAACATTCCCTCCCCCCTAAAAAAAACCTCGTCCTCAAGGCTTGAGATGAGAAAATTGCTGCAGAATGGTAGCCGAATCTGAGGTGGCATCTTTTGGTTGTGTGTCCTTCCACTAAACTAAAACTTGCCTGATAGTGCGATGGTGGAGAAAACACTCACATTGGTCTAAGACTGCTTGTGGCTACAACCAAATGGAACATTCTTCATCCAAATTAGGTAGATTGGTATGAGTCTCGCACCTAGTGCCGAGCACTTTCAGGAAATATGAAAAATAGGTTGGATCTTAGAGTGTCTGGGAAACTCTAACTGGTATTCCACTGGCCCCACTCTCTTAAGAATGCTTTAAGGACCATAAAATTTGGGGGAAATTTTCTGACAGTGTTGGGATTTGAGTGAAGTATAATTATAAGGTTTCATACAAATAAACACCTGCCCCCCTTCAACAAATTCACATTCAGAACGACACTGATTTGCTTGTTGTTTCATGTGATTATGATCCATGAACGAATTTTCTTTGAGAGTACGGAGAATAACCATGAAAATTGTGAAAGTTGGATCCACCTGTTGAACCTTGCAGACACCAAGCATGTATGATAGAACTTGTTGGCCCTCGACCAAGTTTTAAGTAAACATTGGTCATGTTTGACCACTTTTGGGACTTCGACAGGCTGGTCAAAGATGGAGCACCCAGGCGGAGCAGAGATCACAAGATCTCACTTATTTTGCGAGATTGTGGACCCAACAAAGGGTTTTAGGGTTTATGTAATGGGTATGGGATGTCGACCTGTGTGTAATGTATAAATAGTTAGATAAGACTTAGAGCGAAGTCTGTCTAAGTTGGCTTCGTGCAATAATATGTAAAGGTTTCTAAGTGAGAAGAACAATTGTTGGATTTTGTGCATACTGTGTGTTAAGACTTGCAGAGCTAAGTGCAAGTGGTTGTAAGAGGCTTTGTGCTATCAAGGAGTTGGCTTCGTGCCTTGACCTGATTTTGAGGAAGGTGGATCTAGTGCGTTGTGTGCAAATCACCTGTCCTGTGCGAGGTTTGGCTCTGTGGCTCTGTGCACAGGAGAAGATGCATGTAAGAGATTGCAGACTAATAAAGAAGAAGAAGAAGAAGAAGTTGGTGGACGTAGCCCCACACTAGGGTGAACCACGTGTTACACATGAAATTTTCACACCTAGGTTCCTAACCCTAAGTGTTGTAAAGTGTCATATAAGCATTTCATACACCTTGACACCATGGAATAACCTATGCCACAATCCCTAGTCAATGTGGAGGAGGGATATATTACATGAAGGCCAAAATACCAAGTACACATGAATTATTATTAATATTCATGGAAAATAAATTGATTAAGTGTGAGAATCAAGTGGACATGAATTATTATTAATATTCATGGAAAATAAAGTAATTAAGTGTGAGAATCCACCTCACATTTGGTTTCCTATTTTTTAGGGAAGGTGGAGGATCTCATGGATGGTTGAAATATTTCCTCCTTAAAATCCTTAAGAGATATTTCTTCCCCAAAGTCCTTAAGAGATATTTTCTTCCTAAATATCTTAGATATCCCTTTCTTAGTGGATTTGATGAGAGATCCTCTCCATGGTGGTTAAGCCTTCAAATCCTATATAATGAGGGATTTCCATGGAGGAGAGGAGGGAGAGGAGTTTAGAGATACCAAACTTATGATCTCATGAGAAGTGAGGGGAAAGTATTGTGAAGCATCTAACTTATGATATCATGAGGAAGATGTCATTTGGAGCATCATCATTCTGTGTGTGGACTGTTTAAGCAAGGGTTTGGACAAGGAGAACTTGATGAAGTTGTTGCACTCACATCTATGGCTGTAAGTAATATTTTGTTCTCATTAATACAATCAATGCTTGGCCTATTTCTTTCAAACTTGTACTTGTTCCATATAAGTTTGTCTACATTAGATGGATCTATGTTTGAGCTAATCTCAGTAGAGTAGGAAGTCTTTTGTGCTTTTGTTTGTCTTGCAGGACCTACCAAGGAGCTCAAGATCAAATCTCATCCTGGACCTTGCAGGAACAAACGATGTTAACGATGTCAACTCTTTCGTTCATCATATTGATTATATCTAAAAGGAAGTCAGTGCCCATGTTAAGCACCTTCTGTCTTAGAGTTAAGGGTCTATCTCTCAAGAGGAGATCTACCTGTCCGCAGGGAGATTTTCCTACAACACCACGCATATCCTGTGTTGATGTGCTTTGTGCGATGTTGTTGATGTTGCTTATGTGATCATTTTCTTAGTTCTTTTGATGTTATGTATAATGAATGCATCTAATGTTGTAGATTAGTGCCAAATGATGCGAATGGATGTTAGATCTGAGCTAATGCTGTGTGCTAAGTGATAGGAAGTACTTGATCTTTATCGTTACTACACTGTTCTATAATAAGGTTTAATATGCGATGTATATGAGAATCATAACCTAATGCATGTTGTTGGCTAAGTTCCCTGCTAAGTGTTGTAATCACAAACCTGTGTCCTAGCTTGGTTGTAGACACCCGAGTCCTACAACCCCCCCTTACTCTACCTCAGGTGAGACTTCATCTGCTTTGAAAGTGTTTTCAAAAGGGACGATATTTAGGGTTTTGTTGGTGCGCTGTTGAAGTGTTGAACCTTGGGTCTGCCCCTGTGCCACAAATGGTTTCTTTGTCGGGACCTGAAACTGTAATTGCTGGGAACTGAAGAAAAAAATAAAGCTCTGTGCGTATATCTGTTGCTATAGTGCACAATATTCTACTTGACTTGTAAATATCTGTGCTAAGAAAGAAACCAGATCTGAAGAAAAGAGGTAAGATCTTAAAGTTTTATGCTCTGGTAAAGGTAAGATAAGTGGAAATTTGTTTTTCAAAAATATGAATCTAGGTATGCTTGATAGATTTTGTCCTATTTTGAAAACTAGGGAACGATTAGAAGAAAGAGTTGACCTGAATACATTTGATAGAAATAGAGAAAGATATGTTATTCCTATGCATAGAAAGAATTTTTGGACTAATAAGTGGATGCAGGAACCTAGAAAGAATTTTTGTAGAATGCAGGTCCATCACTGTGATCCTAGTGCACAGTACAGGAAATGATGATGATCATTTAAAATAAAGAGAGGATTGACACTGTATTATCATTGCAGAAGATCGAGAAATCTTGCTAAAGAATGCCCTGGTATATGCCCTCTTTGTCTTTGTTGTAAAGCTATTGGTCATGAGGTTGAGGATTTCCCTAGGATGATTGCTAAAGTTGAAAAGATTAACACGAGACAAGAAGACTATAAATAAGGTCAAGAGACCAAGAATATGTTAAAGAGCCATACAAAAAAAGCGTAAGAGAATATGTTAATACATTTAAAAGAATAAATGGATGATCATAGAGACATCAATTTACCAAAGATCTTGAAAGAAAAAAAATGCATAGTTACAAGAATATAATACTCGACATAGACTGTGTATTAGATGAAGAAACACATGTGAATATTATGCCAGAAAGCACTTGGGAAACTTTGGGAAAGCCTGTTATGATACCTTCATTGGGAAGGATAGGCTTGTTTAAAGGAAAGATGATAACCCTATGTGGAAGAGTTACTAATGTACCTATTACTGCTCATGGAACTACGAATGAAGAAGAATTTGAATTTATTAGGTTTGTTGAGAACATCACCTCTTTTTCACTTTTATTGGGAAAGAATTGGATTGAGAAGGATCAGATCAGAAGGAAAGTAGAGGAGGAAGCTATAGAAAATAAAAGGCAAGAACTAAGGGATTTCATCACTCGAAGAATGGACCGACTGATAAAATAACAAGGAGTTGAGTCGAAGCAACATAATGAAAGAGAATTAGCTGTCGAAGTTGAAAGAACACAAGAAGACTTAAAGAACCTGTCCATGCAAGAAGAACATATGTCCACCTAGGACCTAGCAAGAAAATAGTTAATATCTCTGACCCCTTTGAAAGAACATCAACAATACAAAGCTACTAGGCTAAGAGAAAGTAAGAATAAGTATGGAAAGAGGAATCCAGAGACTCAGATCACAGGAAAGAAGGAAAGGAAGCTTAGTAAGAAGAAAGCTAAGTTAGAAAAACTACGGGAAGTTCTAGAAACGACTTCGCAGGAGACAGATCTGCAGAAATTGAACTTTGCCGGAATAACATAACAACGCATAATGGGACTTCAACATGACGAAGATATATTACCGTTGGAGGCATCCTGACCATTATAATGACTCTCCTGAATGGCTAGAAACAAAGTTATTTCTGGAAAGACCGCCGTTGGACCGTTGAGACCGCACCATAACAGATGGATTCCTATTGATTGAGGCATTCCTACCCATTGGAGGAATCCATTATGATGTTTCTTATTTAACCCATCAGACGCCATGACCACTTTTTTCAAACTGTGATATCCAAGCTAACAAAGAATCCATCGTATCACACTGTGCTTTCTAGACCTCGCCATCCGTCTGATTACCTCGTTGTCTGTTCGCCTACCCGAGTTATTTGATCATGAGTGTGCATGTCAGGTGAACATAGAGAAATAGAGAAGTCTATGGAGGAAATAATTGTAGACCTAATGGCTGAGAGAGTCATGTCTATGGGAATATAGGCATCGTCGACTAGTGGATTGCAAGCATCCCCATCGACTGGATGACGTTCTGGCCACAATGTCGAGAAATAAAGCAATCACCACGATGATCTCGCTAATGTGAAGAAGATCCCATCGGTCTTGTCAAACTACATCCCGCCTTTGGTTGGCGTGGTTAACAATGACAACATCCTATGGTATTTTGAGTACATACTGATCACTGCGTACCTTTCGAAGGGGATACGCGCAGTTGGAACCCAGTTAGGACATATTCTAGATCTTAAGAACAATGAATTCAACCTCAGAGACATGAAGAAATACGTGATGCTCGTTTCACCTTGTTATTTGATGAAGATGAATGGGAAGAAGTAGCACATAGTCTCCCAACCATGGATAAAGGAGCTCGCATAGTCGATGATCTTGAATGTGATAAAGATCCTCCACTTTGACCGAAATCAGGAGGTTAACGCTTGCATTAAACTAATCCTGTCATGATATCATGGAGGGTATATGTGGATTGATAGGTGCGTGACTATGGATCCAACATTTATCCTTCTCATCACAGGACTGAGTATGCAGGGACCAGACCCTCACCAGTTCTACCCAAGGAAGACTTCATATCGCTCCCTGGCACAACGTATAAAGGAATATTATGGCAATGTAGAAAAGGGAAAGTGAGGCTAAAAGGTAGGCTCCATCCAGTGTGGCGCAATGCGCCTATCTTGTTAGCTCATTGTTGGTAAGATTTTCAGAAATAACCGGCTGACACAGGTCATTGGATTTGTAGTAGACCTCACAAGGAAGTGCGTCGAAGGCATGCAAATGAACTAGGTGTGTTACCTCATCAACAAGCTGGAGAAGGACTGTCGTGAAGTGCAGGACCAAGGATATGAGTTTCATTTTAGTTGGATATTGGTACTAATCACCTTCGTAGCTTGAAAGATGTCGGAGGGAGTGGCATTCCCTGAAGTTGAGCCATCAGAACCATTGGCCGCAAGGTTCTCCATCTTGTGGTACACAAATGATATGACGAAGCAGTGGAAATCGAACACGGTGTTCCACACTTACTACCTATAGCTGAAGCGCACCATTGAATCATTTACATGAATGACCCCAAATAATTTGCATCAGTATAGGCCATAAGCGAAGTTCCGCGCAGATCAACACTTTATTTACATCACCGCGCGCAAGGATGAAAGCAAGGAGGATCTACAGTCCTACTATAAGTTGACCGATGAAGACATGGAAGAGATCACTAAAGAATGGCCAAAAAATTTCCTCATAATAGTGGAAGACGCAGAGATCTATGATCCTGACATCATTGAAAGTCCATTGGTCACCTGGGTCGAACATGATGGATAGAAGAAAAAGAAGAAAATAATGACCATTTTTTGGTCTCCTATGTAATTTATCTATATATACTGTTAAAACTGATAAGGGAATGGTTTGATTGGCCGGAGAAGGGCCTGCCCTTCTAACATGAAAACTTTGTGATTTCTTATGGATTTTAATATAAGTAGAGAAGGTTTTCTTATATAGTTGAGATTCATCATGGTGTTGATGTTCAATATGTTTTCATGTATTTCATATTCATGAATGTGTTTTGCTGCTAGTGATAATATTTAAGAAAAAAGAAGCAATTCATCTTGCTGGTGCTCCTTCTCATATTGATTATACTTTTTATGTGTTTATTGGTTTCTTGTTCAAAATTCACCCTTGATTGGTGCTCTGTTTTCGGTATCTATCCTTTATGTTTCTTMTTCTAAAGCTATACCAAGAGATTCGTCCTTTATTAGACGCCTCTTGTCATAGTGATCTTTCATTTCTTTCCCACTGCCATATCATATTACTTATTTGGTTGAACATCGTGCCTATTTTGCCTCTCTTCCCTCAGAAATACATACCTTATAAATCTTCATATGATTTTAGGAATGGACCCCATTGGACAATGACCTTGTTCTCTTGTTTTTCTTACCACTTTTTTTTCAAAACTACCCTATTGCATAATTTGACCTCCGTGTGTCCATTGCCAAATAGTTTTTGAGTATTTTTAGTAGCTATATGTCTGAGAGAGACCTCTCTGGTTGGAAGGGTCAGAATCCAACCTAAAGTTGGTTGAAATAGTTACCTCTGTCATTTTTTTATCATCCAAACATATTTATAGAGTGCTAATAGAACCCCCATTGGACATCAAGATTTGGAAACTATTAACTGGACAGATATAGCAATTTAATTCTTGGGAAACACAACGATGAATAAAATTATGGGTGCTGTGACTATCAACTAGAATGCTGAATTTATGGTACTTAATATAGAAAATTAATTTGATCTTTTGGGGAGCAGAGAAACCAATGAGTGCATTTAGGGAAATCAATGGTTCAGCTTCCGATGGATGAGAGGGAATATTCAGATCAGTTGGTGGGGGTAGCTCAGGTACATGGGAAACATTGAACTCTTCTTCATAAACATCCTCAGTCATAGCCATAAAAATATTACATTCCTTACACTTGTGCCTTGGGAAATAATTATCATCACAATTATAACAAAGACCCTTAAGTTGGCGTTTCACCATTTCAGATCGAGTCAATTTCTATATCTTGAGGGGAGTGGTAGGAGGGGTGGGAAGGGTGGGTTTAGGGCGAGGAATAAAGGGTGTTTTTCTAGTATGGGATGAGACTAATTGTTGTGATTCCTTGGCCCTTTTAGTAGCTTCCAAACAAGTCTAGGGGCGATCCATGAGGACATGGGTGCGCATTTCATCCGTGAGGCCACTAATAAAGAATTACCTGAAAAAAACATCTGTCATGCCCTCCGTTCTGAAATCCAATTTCTAAAAGGAAGCTATAAAATCTTCCACTGGGCCAATTTGTTTCAACTTGGTCAAATCACCTAAATTATGGGCGTCAATTTCAAAGTGGTCATAAATATATGCAACAAAATGTGTCCAAGCCATATACCCTTGGCATGCCTTTTTATGCCATTGCCAGTGTTCATGATCCAAATGGAGAACACAATAACAAAGTTTTGCCAACTAATCGGTAATGATGTGCAAAGAGAAGTGGTGTTCCATTTAGGTGACCCAACCCATGGGGTCTAAGCCATAAAATTAGTTCACATCCACTCTAGGAGGGCGTAGGTCACACTATAAGTGATTGGACTGAAAAGGACATGAAGTGGAGGAAGTATCACCTTCAGAGTACAAAGGTTGGTTAAATGAGGGAAGGCCTCCAAGAATATTTAGTTTGGTGAAGAGATGGCTCACAAAGGATTCAAGTTGTATTTTCATGTGGTAAGAGAGGTCCTTGGTCATGTCTTGTTTCAGGGATTCCATTTTCATCTCTATGGTGGAATTGATGGTAGAAATGTTGGCATTGATTTGTCGCAATTCCTTCTGGGCCATGGAGAGATTAGATGACAAGGTATTGAAGTGTGCTTAAAGGTCTTGGCTATAGGTGTGTGCCATGGTGAAAGGGTGGCACAGGAAGGGGAAAGGTGGGTCCGCATGGACAATGGGTTACATGAGAAATTTATCATGATGATTAGGATGAAAAGGGGAATCCAATGGGAGAGGTCCCAAATAAGGGGGTCGGGTGGGGGTCGAGACCACAAGAAAAAGAAAGGCTGAAAAATGATAGGTATCACTGTGTTCAAGACAAAAAGAAGAATCCAATGGGAAAGTATCAAATAAGGGTGCATGCATGCCCCATTTTATTTTTAAATACTACAAAGTTATACTCCGATCTGGATAATATTGCAGTGGCAAAATGCCCAAATTCTTAACAGGTATAAATGTGTAGTATTTTCACAACCATAATGCAAGAGGTAAGGTTGCATGGTAGTGGCTCTTGTCTATTCCTTTTCTATTATGTTTTTGTCCCAAGGGTTGGGGTGTTCAAGGTTCCTACAAACAAGGGTTTTCCTTGTGCTATAGATCTCTGATATACGTGCGAGGTCAAACTGTGGTACTCGAACCAATATCTCAGAGCACCAACTAAGGATGATAGACCATGTTGATATTATGGTAGATGTGGGAGGTATTAACCTCCACTTGTAACCTTTGACGAGACTAGAATATTTCGGGAAGCAAGAGAAACCCTAAAGCTTTGGATAATAACCCTATAAGATAAGTCGACTTAATAGAATAATTAATATTGAGTTATTATCCCCCGGGAAGAGAAGTCAGCCCAGTTAGTTAAGATGGAGAAGTATAAATAGAGGGTGCTAGAGCTCATTTGTCACTCACTCACTCACAAATTCATAAGACCATTCGTGCGCAAGTTTGGAGAGGAGCTGCAGCTACTGTAACTCACATTTAAGTTTTTAGCTTGTACTTTCTGCTTGGTCTTTGGTTATATTTTCTTGGTGCGCTAGCCTTGGTTGGCTATTGCTTTGCTTCCAGAATTATTCTCTCTGTCAAGGTTAAGGCTCTATGGGGTGGCCTTTATGCCTGTGGTTGGGTGACAATATTTCTATATTATCTATGGTTAAACGAGCACACCAACTTTTCTAACAAGTTATGGGCCCACACCTCCTTCAGTAAGTCTAACCACTGGAAGGAAGCTAAGCCATAAGATTATCAAGATCATTGAAGAAATTCTGCTAGGGTTTCTAGCAGGTGAAACTACTGAAGCACTACCGCTAGGGTTACTAGCAGGTTCAACTACAAACCCTAAAACCTCTTTCCCAACACCTTATGATGGAAAACCTTACTCAAGGAGAATATATTCTAGTGCACCTTAGTCCAACGCACCTATTGGAACTCTTAGAAGGAAAAAAAATCAAGGTTGAGATTTTGGGTCAAAGTAAAAGTTTGACCAGGAAAAGTCAACATTTGACCACTCAAAGTCAAAGTTTGACCAACTATCAGTCAACAAAAATCTTGAATGAAAAGATAAACCGTCTACACTATTCAACTCTTACAAGAACTCTTGAAGATGACATGTGGATAATTGATAGTGGAGCTTCCACGCATATGACAAGAGACCAGGTTAGACTCTCCAGTCTGAATGAAAATAAGACATCATATAAGGTAGAACTTGGAGACAAGAACACTTATCCAATCAAAGGAATTGGTCAAACCTCCATCAAATTAAAATAAGGTAACAATGTTCATTTGAGAAATGTCTTATATGTACTTGGTCTAGAAAATAATCTTGTATCTATATATTACCTAGAAGACAAAGGAAATAGAATAGCCTTTGAAGATGGTGAAGTACTATCTTGGTCTAGAGACTCCAACACAGAGAATGCTAGAGTTATTGGAACTTGTGAAAGAATATTATACAAACTACTAGAACGTAATGATGAATCTCTTGTACACGATGAAGTCAATCCCAGTGAACTTTGGCATAGAAGGTATGATCATTTTAACTATCAAGCATTACCTTTCATCGAGAAAATGGTTGAAGGAATACCAGAACTACAATCTACACATGAAGGAATTTGCAGAGGATGTGCACTTGGTAAAAATGTGAAGAAACCATTCTCAAGTAGCAATAATAGATCTAAGGAAATCCTAGATCTGATACATTTAGATGTTTGCGCTCTGATGCCAGTCAAATCTCTAGGAGGTTCTCTTTATTATGTAACCTTCATGGATTATTACTCAAGAAATACTTGTCTATGCCTCTTGAAGACAAAGGATGAAGTTTTCAGCAAGTTTCAAGAATTCAAAGAGGAAATAGAAAACCTCACAAG
>SNQJ01S0017378.1:116739-140333 GCA_010110895.2 Picea sitchensis | reverse complement strand
TTTTTATTTCTTGGTCTCAAATTATATTTTCCCTGTAGTTCAACAATAATATCATCTGCAATATTTTGATATGTGAAATCATCAGTCATATTATTGCTAACATGTTCTTCCGATGTACTTTCTTTACTTAAAGATGCTTCGTAGTCCTGTCTTGATAAATAAGGGGATTTATTATCATTGCCAAGGTTACTAATATCTTCATCGATTCTTCAAAATATCCTAAATCTTCCTCTCCAATATAGTTTTCACTTTTAAAGGGTGTTGGAATTTTTTGATCTTCATTTTTAATTATTTTCTGTGGTCCCCGAGGTTCAGAATTTCTTCAAAAATATTTTCTGGGGAAATTATCTCTTTTCGATTTCTCTAGTTCCATTTTCGAGATCTTGTTTGAAAGTTATCGAATGACCCTAGCCATCTCTTATATTCTATCTCCTGAGGATTTTCTTGACCCTGAAGATCCACCTTGCTCTTTAAATTTCTTATTTTCTTTGTTTCCAGTTTCAGTCTTTGCTTTAAGTTTCCCTGATGCCATCATGTTTGATTCAATCTCGATCGCATCATCCTGCATTTTTGTGAGATCTATTGATCTCCTTTCTCTCAATAATAAGGCAAAGTCGGGGTCAAAAGCACCATCAAAAGTCACTTTTTCTGCAGGTTGTGAAGGTTTAACCTCAACTGGAATTTTATTATACAACTTATTGAACCTCTGTGTAAATTCTAGAACTGACTCAGAGTTTTTCTTTCTAAGGGCTCCGAATTCAGTTAAGTAGTAGAGGTGATCCTTCCTCTCTCCCCATTGTCTAATAAATGCACTGTCAAGTTTTTCATAGGATCTTAAAGATCTAGATGCTAAGGATCTGAACCAGGTCCTCACCTGTCCCTCGAAAGTTTGAACGAGGAGTCTAGAATAAACATCTTCATGTTCTATTCCGAGTATGTCAACAAATTGATCAAAAAAGTTTATATGTTCTTGGGCAGTCTAATCACCTTCCCCTGTAAATTTCGGAAGGATTTTCATATAATTCTCGGGGAGATCATGAAGAGGAACAAGAAGAACAAGGGGAGCATATCTAGCAGCCACTTTAGCAAAAATACCAGGAAGCGGTACTTGACCACCTCCAGGGGCACCACCTCTAGCTCCAACACCTCCTTGTGTAGCCATGGTTAGATTTGGGACTGAAGTTTGGAAAGTGTGAGGAGAATATTCTCGGAAATCTGGAGAAGACACTTCAGGGAAATAGAAAGTATTGAATGAGGGCGGAAGTGAAAGTGATCTTTCAAGAGTTTCCGATGAGTTTGATTGCGTAAAATTAGGCTGATCTATAGTATATGTGGATAAAAAGACTTGTTTAAGTGCTTTTCATGATTTTAAATTTTTTTCCGGATCGGAGACTGGTGAGGTCTGCTTGCTATCTGGGTTTTTTCTGGTGTTCTTGCGACTAATAGCTAGTTTAGTTATTGTGGAGTCACCAAGTGAAAAATATTTATCCTTAGAAGGTTTTCTATCCTTGTTCACTATCAAAAACAGAAAATGTCAATGTTGTTATTCCCAGGGAAAAGATTCGTTTCTTTGTTCCCCGACAACGACGCTAAAAAGATGTTGTTCTTGAGTTTATGCTTTAAGGCTATAAAGCATACTGTCAAGGCATCCGTAAATGATTTAAAAGGAATGATTTGGGAAAAAGAAATCAAAGGAAGACTAAAGAAGAATCAGTTTTTCTCAGCATCCTGTCTTGCTTTCTATTGTTCTTGGATGCTAATGTCTCATGTAGTAGCCCATGAATGTTCTAATTCAACTCGGTTAGTTGTTGTTTGTAAAAATGGTATTAAATAAGCTCAAGGAAATACTGGTTTGATCCTATAGGCCCGGTTCAACATTAGGTTGTCTACTACTAGGGACAATCATGGATGATAAAACTTTATTTATTTGTAAAAGAGTTTTAATCAATTTGTTACTTCAAACTTTCGAGGAGATGAGAACAAAGAAAACAATTTTAAAATTCAAAATAGTAATGTAAATACATTTGATGTCGTTTCTTGGATTTGTAACACTTTTGAGATTCGTAAAATAACAAATAAACACCATAGAAAAATACGAGGCTTTAATCGAGAATCTTATATTTCAATGAACAATGATGAAAGAAAAGCAGGGTTTCTAGCAAAGAGTTAAGTATTAAAGAGACAAAAGTTCACAGTCTTACAAAATTACTAAAAGCGATTTGGGAGGAAAAGCTGTAAATCATTTGACATCAAACCAATCTGAAATATAAATCAATGATATATATAACATCAAATTGATTTACTGGTTAGAGAAAACATTAAAGGAAAAATTTAACAAAGTATAATGTAGGGGTGAGGCCACATAGCTACAAATTTGGGATCAGTCGTTTGTGATCTATATTCAGAATGTATTTGGCTGATATTACAAGAAATGGCTCTCTCCAAAAATTTAGTAGCACTATGACCTTTAGAAACTATAGTTATACATTTTCATCAAAATTTTCGTTGAGAGTGACTAATAACTTCCTAATATTTGATTTGCAGCAAAAATAATATCAGCGGGTTGCAATTTCTTACTAATTTCTAATAATAAAATCATTTAAAAAATTCAAAACTCTACATTTCCTTGATTACAATTAAGATCGTAAGCCACTACATAATCCTATGTCCCGGAAAAACATAAAGTTGAAGTCACTAGAACATTAACCTTGATAAGGAATATGACTTTCGAAATATATAGAGAATCCATGGAAGAATAAGAATTAAATCAATGATGTATATAACTTCAAATTGATTACTCGTTAGAAGAACATTGAAAGGAAAAATTTAACAAAGTATAATAAACAGGGTGAAGACACATAGCTACAAATTTGCAGGATCCAGAATCTCGTTTGTGATCTATATTCCGATGTATTTGAAAACTGATATTACAAAAATGGCTCTCTCCAAAAATTTCGAAGCCTTTTCTCAGCCTTTAGAAACTATATTTATACATTTTCATCAAAATTTCTCGTTGGTGACTAACCAACTTCCTAATATTTCGGTTACATAAAAATAATGTCAACCGTTTACAATTTCTTACTAATTTCTAATAATAAAATCATTTAAAAAAAAATTCAAGCTCTGTTTCAACAGATACAATGAATCATCCAAAGCCTACATAATCTATATTCCAGAAAAAACATAAGATTGAAGTCACTAGAGACGTAACCTTCAATGAGAATATGACTTTCAAGAAATATATAGAAGAATCCATGGAAGAATAAGAATATGAAGAGCCTAAAGAAGAAATCACCTATCTTCCAGAAAGTCAGAATGAGGAACCATAACAATTTTATCATCCGATGCAACCATGTGAACCCATTGAATCAATCATTGTACCCAAAACCAGAAAACATCCAACTTGGCTTGAAGCTACTCTACAAGAAATAGAAATACTCAAAGCTCCAAGTGGCACCTTCAGAGAAAACAAAAATCCCAAAAGATTCTCTAGCTATGCAACATGTATGAAAAAACTTATAAATGAAGAACGCAACACATTTGAAGAAGCAAATCAGAAGAAACAGTGGAAAGAAGCCATGATAGAAGAATACCAGTCTATCATGGAAAATTATGTGTGGGAAATCATGCCTAGACCCAGGGAAAAATCAATGGTAACTTCAAAATGGGTCTATAAGATCAAACATGTAGTAGATAGAAGCATGGAAAACATACAAGGAAATGTTCGTAGCTAGAGGGTTCTCCCAGAAGGAGGGAGAATATTATGATGAAACCTTTTTTCCTGTTGCCATATATACTTATACTAGAGCCATTATGTCTCTTGCTGCTTCCATGAGATGGAGTCTACATTAGATGGATGTAAAGACAACTTTTCTCAATGGAGAAATTGAAGAAGAAGTATACATTGAAAAACCTCAAGGTTTTGAAGTACATTCCAGAGACACTCATGTTTGCAGATTAAAGAAATACCTGTATGGACTCAAGAAATATCCAAGAGATTGGTATGATAGAATAGACAATTACTTAATAATACCGGGTTTCTCTTAGAGTCATGCAGATCCAAATATCTACTACAAGGTTGTGAACAATGCACCCATGATTCTACTGCTATATGTCGACGACTTATTCTTGATAGGTTCATAGTCTCTCATCACCCAATATAAGAAGGAATTAGCTTCTGAGTTTGATATGAAAGATCTTGGTCTCATGCATTATTACTTGGGACTATAAGTATGGAAAAAGAGTGGTGAAATATTCCTCGGACAAGGAAAGTATGCAGTGAAGATTCTTCAGAAATTTTTAATGATGGATTGCAAATCCATGGCCACTCCTATGCCCATAGATATAAGAAAAGTAAGAGACTCAGATTCTATTCTAGTAGACCCGTCCCTATATAGACAATTGATTGGGTTGTTGATGTATCTAGTGAATAATCAACCAGATATCTTCTTTGCTGTAAACACTTTAAGCCAGTTCCAGGTGGAACCCAGAAAGGAGTATTGGATAGCTGCAAAACATGTTCTAATATATATTTGTGGGATGCTAAACTATGGTTTAATATGCACCTCATCCAATGATATACAACTTCATGGATTCACAGATTGAGATTGGGTAGGGAGTGCATAAGACAAAATGAGTACTTCAGGGATAATTTTCAGTTTGGGCTCTGCTATGATATCATGGGCCAATAGGAAACAAAATTCTATTGCACTCAACACAAAAAAAACATAATATATTGAAACATGTGAGGAATTTAACAAAGCAGTATGGATGATGACGACGATTTCTGGATTATTTGATCAGGTACCAGATTCGACTGTAATATACTGTGACAATCAAAGTTGTATAAGGATATTAGAACACCCAGTGTTTCATGACTGATCGAAACATATTGAGATCAAATACTACTTTATTCATGATAAAGTCCAGGAAGGAGGAGTGAAACTCTAGTATATCTCCACAAATGAGTAGGTAGCAGATATTTTGACAAAGCTTTTGTCCAGTATAAAGTTTGCCTGCTTAAGGGACAAGATGGGGCTCATGGAGATAAATCTATTAGCTAAAAGGGAAGATATGGATCCCCAGGTTGGGAGGGAGCACTGATATATATATACATACACACACACACACACACAAACACACACACACATACACACACACACACACACACACACACACACACACACACACACACACACACACACACACACATATATATATTATTGATTCATGGATAGTCATTTTCCAGTCTGGAAAATGGTCCAGGTTGGGAAGTTCCTTTCCAGTCTGGACAATGGTTCGAGATTTTCGATGGACATGCATTTTCCAATTCAGAAAATGATCTAGATCAGACAATCATTTTCGTAATGAAAATGGTTCAATAGATTGTCGATGTACCATAGAAAACAATTCCCCTTGTGTCCAATGTGGGGGAATGGTCTAGGACAACCATTCTTCTTGGCAGTCACTCTGAGTAGTGGTCAAGTAGAATGGTCCACCTCTCCAGGCAATCATTATTTTGAAGTTCAAAATTGTGAGCAGTTTCGATGAATGGTCCATTTTGGAGGTTGGTGCAGGACAATCATTTCCTTAGGAAATGGTCCAGACAATCATTCCCTAGGGTAGAATGATTCTCTCCAGGTTGCACTATTATTAGTGTTGGAGGAATGGCCCAGATAGGTGAATGGTCCAGGTTCAACAATCAGGGACATGCATTCCCTAGGGCATAATTATTCTCTTTAGGGTGCACTATGATTAGTGTCGAAGGAATGGCCTAGTTAGGTGAATGGTCCAGGCTAAAACATTAAGGAAAATTATTCTTCTATGATTGGGAAGAATAGTCTAGATAGCCCATGGCTGATATTTTACTTTATGAGGGAAGATTCTCTTCCATATCTCACAGATGTGAGTGGAAGAATGGCCCAGATGAATCAGTTTGTATCATGATATTGTTTATGTAGATTATATGATTGTTGTAGAGATTGTATGTCTCTGGATAATATTTGTATACTATTATGAATATACACAGTTGTGTTCTATTGGATGGCATTGTTCTAGTTTCCATGGAGACTATCCAGTTGGATAGTGATGATGGTGCTCGTGACTTGTTCATGACATATCCTGTGTGGCTATGATGGTGCTATCAGGTGGATGGTCTATTTGTGCTTAAGACCATTTCCTTTAATACCTCCCTATCTAGGAGGGAGTGTTGATATTATGGTAGCCGCAGGAGGTATTAAACTATACTTGTAACCTTTGACAAGACGAGAATATTTTGGGAAGAAAGAGAAACCCTAAATATTTGGATAATAACTCTAGAATAAAAGTTGACTTAATAGAATAATTAATATTGAGTTATTCTCCCCCAGAAAGAGAAGTCGGCCTAGTCAGTGAAGATGGAGCAGTATAAATAGAGGGCACTAGAGCTGATTTTTCATTCACTCACTTACAATTGCATAAGACTATTAGTGCACAAGTTTGGAGAGGAGTTGCAGCTGCAGATGCTGCAACTGCCATTTTGGTTTTTGTCTTGGACTTTCTGCTTGGTCTTTGGTTATCTTTTCTTGGTGCATTAGCTTTGGTTGGATATTGATCTGCTACTGGAATTATTCTCTCTATCAAGGTTAAGGTGCTCGGGGGTGGCCTTTGTACCTATGTTTGGGTGATAGTATTTCTATGTTGTCTATGGTTAAATGAGCACACCCACTTTTCTAACAAAGCGTACCCTTAACCATACTACCCAATTACCTAGGTACTAGAGAGTATCTTCCCAAGTGTTGGTCTTGGTGGCACTATATCAATTAGGCGATCGATTGGTTGATATATAACGATGATCCAGGTGGATATCGGTGGCCACCCACATATTCCACGGGCTCGAAAAATAGTTTTCCATCTTGGCAATTTTTCGGGTTCCAAACTTCCGGGGCCGTTTTGAGGCCCTAAATGACGTTTTTTATGGATTTGGTGCCCAATAAATTTCCAAAGGCACTGGCTTGGGCCAGTCGAAAATAATTCTTCTCGATTATACCTTTCCAATGGTGTATCAAGCGCCCTAAACAAAGATCATATGCAAAATTTACGCCCCTGGGAAGTTGACGTATCAACTATCCCCATCGAGGCCCGCAAACCTTTTGGATTTTCATCTTCCGGGGTTAGGGTTTTGGATATTACTTATGTTAAAAATTCCTTTGGAGCCTCATTTTAACAATCTCTTCTTGCGAATGTGAGCATTCGTCACATATCTTCTCAGAGATAAGCTGCCACCATTCTAGCGAGTCTTTCACTTTCTATTTTTATAGTCTTTGTACATTTTTGCTCATTAATAGAAAATTGTGTATTACTATATCTCTATGTTTATGGTTGCATCTCTAATAAATTTCTGTTATATTATTGGATATTTGAGATATCTCTATACATTTATTTATTATATCTCCGCTCTCATTTCGTGCTGAAAATAATCCAGATTAGTGGTATCAGAGCAGGCTGCTCTTAATCATTTTTCAATGCATGTCACCGACGAGGTTTGAGTATAGAAAGTTGGGTATCGAGCTTGTCTCTCTTGAAGAAAATTTATCTCACATGCCCAAGAAACCCTCCATGGTGGAAGAAATGAAAAATGATGGAGCAGAAGATTCTATTAATTTGTTTCTTGAGCAAGCTCTCACGCGAAAGAGGGACAAAATGATGGAGAATGTTTCCCACATACTTCAACACCTATCGATAAAAAAAGACACATATTCATCAAGTAGCCACTTTGGAGGCACCTCGCATTTCAAGGTATAAGTTAATTTTTATATTCCCGTATTTGAAGGACAGATAGATGCAAATTCCCTAGAAAGATAGTTAAATATTCTAGAAGGTTATTTCTCCGTTCACAATTTTTTCGACAGGGAAAAGATCACCTTCACACTCCTTAAGGCTCTCCCCCATGTCAAACATTGGTGGGAAACTTACTAGGAGAAAATTTCCACAGAGGAATCTGGAATATATGGGGCTGAGCCCACTTGGGATTTTTGTGTGGATGCGGTCAAGGAACAATATTACCCTGTTGAAAACTATGAGGCGGTTCACACCTTCGGGATATTGATCTTTTGATTCTTTCATGTGTTCTGATATTTCCTTAGTGGCTATTTTCATAAGAATGTCACCGATGGACTGAGCGAGTTGAACCAAAGTTTACCCCGAACCATTTGACCTTTAATCTATTGACCATTACCTGCATAAGCACTGGAGGGAACTTTGCATGTTGTGCATTCCTGACCGTTGTGACATCAGTTTGAGTAAGGTAATTCATGAACCTCAGGGAGGCCACCAAGCCACCGAAAGAGGCAGGGATGCTCACTCTATTGCTATCTCTACCACTAATGGTGGTGCTCCTACCTATGCCTCTCCTCTGGCTCTATGCCATATTTATTCCTCTGGATATTTGGTTGACTTTCCATAGTACTCCAATTGCTGCCCGGTCTACTAGGTCAAGTACAAAAAGTGCCTCCACCCTAGCTACTACTAGCATGCCTTTTTATTTCACCTGCATGGATGGAACATCAATATCCAGGGACCTATAGGAAGCTAATTCCTAAACAGGGAGGAATGCAACTGACTCTGTATCATCATATGGAACCGGGTCATCGACTACTAGCTCTCTAACAAGCTATCAAATTGGGAGGGATGGTAGTGAGGATGTCATGGGTGAAACTGCAATGGGTTTTGCTACACCATATGGATTTGGAACTGAGGGAGGTAGTAGCTAGGAAACTGGAATAAGAATGGATGCTGAGCGATATGGTGGTGGTGAACCTGCTACCTTAGCCGTGGGATATACTGCTGGAACCAGATCTGCTGCTCGATCTCGATCTGCCACCGAAGGATCCAAAATTGGCTATCGATCTGTAACTGGAAGGAATGCTGTGAGCTCTTTATCTCGGTTTTGAAATGCTACTGGGTATATATCTCAAGATGGAACCAGATATGCTAATTATGGCTAAGCGGCTGAATATGCTCCATCTGCATCTGCATATGGATTTAACTCCATGCTACGTCCTAGGTATTCTCCATGCTTCAGAGGTTATAGGAAAAATGAATAGAAAATAGGTGTACTACGGTCCCTATCTATAGGAGGAGGGATGGATATTTGGTCAATTAATGTGGCCGATTAATGCGTGGAGTATCTTTGTCTGTCAGTGTGTTTCTCCCCTATGCGTTTGTGGGTGTTGCCTACTTGCCCCTAATACTTTATTGCCTAAGAAATAAGGATGCATAAGTTTCATACCTGGTGTTTGGACCAATAAGTCTATGTGTCGAGCCAATAGATCTGTTCTATAGGGTGCCTTTTTCCCCTACGGTTAGTAGCTATCCCTAGTGCCACCGATGCAACTATACCCCTTAAATGTCCACTCCAGACTCTTTATCGCTACAAAGTTGACCAAGTGACAAGTATAATACCTTTACCAAGTTTCAGTAGCACTTCCACTAGCATCAACAAGAGTGATTGAAGTTGACTGGGAATCCAGTAAGCCCGTAACATCTATTCCTGTGCCAATTGGAGATTAACTAGCGGCATCAATAGTTTCAGCTCCTTACCTAGCAATTTAAGCTTTTGACCTTGTTGATTACGTTGAAGAAGCATCTCATCCCGTTCCTCAGCTTCTAGATCCAAAGAAATTAGTTGGAGTAATCCTTTATGCAAGGTTAGCTTAGTGGTTTCGCCCGCATAGGAATAGACCACAGAAGCAAGGATAGCAGCAGGTAAGGAAGCACCCCTTCATGTTCGATAACTAGTAGCCTAGGTTGATTTATCACTCACCATTTCATAAGCCATTGTATTTTACCCAATGCCAAATGGAGACTCAATATTTTTAGTTTTAGAGCCATCTCTCTGCTCGGAGCTATATTCAGATAGGGATCCATTTTATTAAGTCTCACCTATAGCAAAGGTAGGAGTATCAGATAAAGATCTAGTCCTCGGGGTGCATCAAAGCATGTATAAGTAGTGACCGCAAGAAGAAAGGCAGGGGTATCAAGATGATAGGGAATGCGAACGTGGCCTATCCAGATGAGAAATTCAGGAAACAAAGGTACGTTAAGTGACTCACCCCAAAAAGGGTGAGGTATGGTTAGTGACTCGCCCTAAGTGGGTGAGGTACATTAAGTGACTCACCCCAAAAAGGGCGAGGTATGGTTAGTGACTCACCCTAAGTGGGTGAGGTACGTTAAGTGACTCGCCCCAAAAAGGGCGAGGAACGAAGTCGCTCATCCATCCGATGGGTGAGGTGGTGTTGTGAATGCTTCATTGACCATTGAACTTAGCAAATGACTGGTAAATTCACTAGTTAAAGGAAGGGTGGCATGGTCACTGAAAGGTAGCGGCCCAAGAAGATGGTAAATTTTCTAGTGAAAAGGTGGGGCCTATAGTGGATGCCTCACCTAAGCCTCTGATAAGTAAGTAGTAGTTCCCTACCTCACTCCCTCTACGCTCTCTTCCTTGTCGAAATTTAGAACTGGAATACACCACCTAACTCAATAAAAAACCTGCCTTGCCTTACACCAAATTGAAATTATTTGACTGGCGAATAGCCTAAAAAAGTGCATTTATCCCTCTCAAATGTCTTCAGCGAATCGCCTGTGCCAAGTACCTTATCAGCCCTGCCTCACTCTCTATCCTTGTTAAAAGATATGAAAAATGAACATAATTTGACACTCTCTAAAAACCTATCTCATAGGGTGGGTGGGATAAACAACCTTTGCATGAACCGGGCCTTAGCATATGGAAAATTATCCTGCATGACTTTGGCCTATCGGGGTGGTAAATTCACTACAGAAAGGTGGCCTATCGGTCAACACTAGCCTTGGAGGTGCCCATCTATCTTCGTTGGTGTCCATATAACCCCCATTATAGAGGGGTGAGGGATGAACCACTAGTCAGGGGTGAAGGACCATAACTTTGGCTAAGAGAAGGAAGAACTTAGATCATGAAAAATCCTGAAGAGAAAGGGAGTGGAAATCATAAATGACAATGGAAACAATGAATTTTGAAAAATGAGCAAACATAATTACATATATAATAATATAATAGTATTTTTGAAGATCAGGTTATCACTTACCTGAATGAGATACGCGAAGGGTTCTCACTTACTTACCTTCGTCATAATTGAGGGGAAGAAATCGATCTCTCAAAATCGCATAATTACATATATAATAACAACATTGTTCGAAGGAAATAATCAGAAATGAATGATTACAAAAATGTATAATTACATATATAATTCATGACCAATATAAGTACGCCTATAATAATAATTCATGACCAATATAAGTACGCCTATAATAAAGCCTAATTACGTATATAATAAAGTAACTAGAGAGATAACTAGGCCTTCGCATAACTCTTTGAGGGGAAGAAAGAGAAGTACGGTAAGAAACATATATGGAGTTGTGTCTTTCTTTGCTAAGGAATAATTAATGATATAAGTCACCAATAAAGAAGGAAAAATGTAATTACATATATAATAGCAACATTGTCGAAGGATTGACCTTACCAACCAACTCTTCATTTCACACAGTGAGAGAAACTGAGATCATATCTGTTAGATAAGTTAGGGGGTCAGGACTTGACTGGGTTGATCAGAACCTTATTGGGTTGACCTTGAATATATTCCCAAACTCTAGCTAGCCCTTTGAGGGGAAGAAATATAGGGTGATTAAGCAAACTCTCGACCGGCCCCCCACCAAATAAGTAAATTGAGGGAGAACCTTACCTTCACTATGCATGCTCATCACCCTCTCACTACGGGAAAGGGATAACCTTCCCTTCATTATTCATTGTGTGTATGTGTGAGGGGTAGGTATCAGGGAGTCGTCGAATAGCGCTTTGGATCCTGTCACAATACATAGTGTCTTATAAGTGGAACTTTCATTTCCTTGACAATCTTTAATTACAAAGAGGAAAAACCTTTCCCCAATACATGAGATGGACCACACTGTGGCAAGAGAGGGGCCAAAAAGTTCCAGAGTTCACCAATACCTTTCGCACCAAGCTAGGTATCAAACACTCAGAGTGACATCTGGTTCTGAAATACCATGGGGCTCTACACAGATACAACCAAACTGAAATGGATTTTCTAGACATCTCATCACTAGGTGCTACTTATCAATATGCTGTTTAAATCGAGCATAAATTTATGCACCAGAAAAAATGGGAGTTCGGGTATACAAATACATAACAACCAAAGTATGATAAAGACGACTTGAACAAACAACTTCTTGAAAACCAGTCCAAGCCATATGAAAAGAAGGGTCACAGAAAGACGAAGAAAGACCCTAGAAAATGTTGTGATTTTCACAAAATCCCCTAGCACAACATCGATGAATGTCACTCAAAACATTCATTGCTGGCTGAGATCAAAGACAAGGAATCGAACCCTGATTCATAATCTTATTCAAAAAATACTGATAGAAGATAGATCATCGACGCAAATCCCATTGCTATTGTCGCGACCACAACAATTCAACCAGAAGAACCAACAGATCCTAAAGAGGGGGAGCACAATTTTCATTCATATATGTGGGTGAAGGGGACCCCACTGTATTTTATTGTTGATAGAGGAAGCCAGGAGAACCTCATCTCAGCAGAGGTCGTCAAACAATTGGAATTGTCGACAACACCACACCCGCATCCATACAACATCGGGTGGCTTCGCCAGGGACGAGATCTTCGTGTCAGTCAACAATATCGATTGTCATACAAAATCCAACCCTTCAAGGATGAGGTATTATGTGATGTTTCCCCATTGGATTTCTGTGATGTTCTCTTGGGCCAACCGTATATGTGGAAGAACCATGTTGTTTATGAGTCTCGACCCCATAGTATCATTGTTACTTTGGGGGGTCATCTCTAGATAATACCAGAGGTAGTTCCAACTATTGTCCCACATAAATAGTGTTGCAAGGTAGTATCTCATACTACAAAATTTAGCTTCTTCACAATCTGTTCAAAAGGTGCACAGAAGGACACTGCAACCACTGCAGCCTCGGTACAAGCACCTTCTATCCAACATAAGCCGATGGAAAAGATTGCAACAAAGCACAATGATTATTTCTACACACAGTCATATCATGTAACCAGAATGGTTAAAAATTTCTAACCCTTCCAGCCGCAGGTTCGTGACAACCTTCAACAAGCTAAGCAACACAACTTCTCCAGCAAGGCAAGCAAATCACCAAGATTTAGATTCAACAAACACTTCCCCCTCTTCCCCAGGAACTCAATGTAATGGAGACCATTTATTCCTAAGGAGGGAGGATTGATCCAAGTGGATATTGGTGGCCACCCACCTATTCCACGGGCTTGAAAAACAATTTTCCATCTTGGCAGTTTTTTGGGTTCCAAACTTTCGGGGCCGTTTTGAGGCCCTAAACGATGGTTTTTGGAGATTTAGGGCCCAGGAAATTGCGTTAGGCGCTAGCTTGGGCTAGTCTAAAATCATTCATCTTGGTTAGACCTTTCCAACGGTGTATTGAGCACCCAAAACATAGATCGTATGCAAAAGTTACACCCCCGAGAAGTTGACGTATCAACTACCCCCATCGGGGTCCACAAACCTTTTAGATTTTCATCTTCCGGGGTTAGGGTTTTGGATTCGTTAAAAATTCCTTTGGAGCCTCATTGTAACAATCATCTTCTTGCAAATGCGAGTAGCTATCACATCTCTTCTCAGAGATAAGTTGCCACCATTCTAGTGAGTCTTTCACTCTGTATTTTTACAGTCTTTGTACATTTTTTGCTCATTAATAGAAAATTGTGTATTACTGTAACTCCACATTTATGGTTGCATCTCTGATACATTTCTATTATATTATTGGATATCCAAGTTATCTTTGTACATTTATTTATTATATCTCCACTCTCATTTCGTGCTGGAAATAATCCGAATTAAACGAGGTTCAATATGCCTTGTCAAGTCTGTATATAGGTGCTATCTAATGTGTTGCCACTCGAAGGGGTACCAATAGGGGTTACAATAGTGTCCAACAACGTCAGATTAAAAACCTCTTGTATTTCTTATGTGTATGCTTCCCCGACCATGGATTTATGTGTTGAACGACATATCACTATAGTTTATAGTTTACAAAACATGTCTCTACCCTGAAGTGTTTTTTACCCACAATTCCTGCCCAAGAAAGTGCTTTTATACCACTTGTTACACACTTGGTTATGTTATATTGAGTAGAAATTGGAATATCACAAAAATTACCAACAAAACAACATAATATAGAGAATATCACACCAAAATGATACCTTTATTAAAACATGAACATTGTTCACTTGCCTCTTTGAGGGGGAAACTTCCAACATAGCAATGCTCTATTACAATAATTCTCAAGAAAAATACTTATCATGCCCTCAAATCCTATTTATACTAAACCTATCTAGGAAAATAAAAATCTAGAGGAATATCTTTCTAGAAGTGGAAGATTTTGTTAGGTCTTCTTACATTTGACTTATTCTCCTTATTACTAGGCCTTATTTATTAATATCAACCTTTATTACATGGAAAATATATTATTCTACCTACATGAGGGGTTAGGGAGGTTAGGTCCCTAACATTTTATAGGATTCATACTTTTTTGTACCAACAAACCCAACAATAGAAAGAAAGGTCTATACCATTCCTTACTTGTACACACTCGACCTTGGGAAGGAATTTCCATGGATTTTGTGAGAGGTTTACCAACAACTAGTAAGGGACATGACTATTTATTTGTGGTAGTTGACAGGTTAAAAAATATGTGCATTCTTATGTATTTTAAAAAGACCATCAAAGGACAAGAAGCAACAAACATGTTTTTTGAACAAGTTTGGGTGCACTTTGGGGTACCAAGGAGCATTATCTCAGATAGGGATACCATATTTCTTAGTGCCTTTTGGACTACACTTTGGGAGAAGATGAACACGAAGTAGGAGAGATCTACAACATTACATCCACAGACAAATGGGTAGACATAAGTAGTCAATAATATTTTGGTGTATATTTTGAGGAGTTACAATCAGAAGCATCCAAAGCATCTGAAGAATTGGGATGAAATTACGATCTATATTCAATACTCTTATAATAGATCAATCCAGACTTCTACTAGTAAGTCCACATTTGGAAATTTCTTTGGGTATTTTCCACCTCTACCCTTGGATGTTGTTTATGGAAAAAAAAGAGGAATGAAGGAAGACATCACAGGAGAAGCATTGAGAGAAGATAAATTTATTGAAATATTACACATATCTATTTGCAAGTACAAGAGACATTGAAGAAGTCATAGGAAAAGTATAAGGCTAGGCCTAATCAAGACATAAATGAGAAGTCATTTAAAGTGGGAGAATGAGTTTGGTTATAACTAAACAAGGAAATACTATAAGGTCATGGTAAGAAGATCAATGCTATGTGGTATGTCCCTTTTGAGGTATTGGATGAGGTGGGTGATAATTCCTACAGATTCAGTCTACCCCTATACATGTGCATTTACTTAGTGGTGAATGTTGGATTAGGAGGAGGAGCAGTTCCTACCTATCATAGAGGAATTAACATCATATACTCAGGTGGATTTGGTAGAAGACATATTTTTTCAAAAGAATTCCATAACTTCAAGACATGGGAAGCATGACCTTTGGTAGATCAGGTTGAAAAGATAACTTCCAGGCAAAGATAAATGGTACTCCAGGGAGAAGGCATAGGGAAAATTTCCTCACCTCATTCAATAAACATTTTGGGGACCAAAATCCTCCCTAAATGGGGAGGTATGATCTATATTGAATCGTCATACAATTTTTCATCTATCTCGATACTTTCTAGGTGGAAAAAATTGGGGGAATCAACTTGCAGAGCCGTTTTAGATATAGGTCCCAGTTTGGAAAATTGGGGTCAGAAACCGTTTGAAATATTCTTGGGCCATTTTGAGATATCAAATGACATTGTTTTGGTCCAAAATGTTTGTAGGACCAAGAAAACATATTCTACACATCGATACCTTTCCAATGGTGAAAAAAATCACCTCAATCAGAGATCATATGTGAATGTTATGCCTCCTGCAATTTGACCTACCTGGTTGTACAACATAGTACGAGTGGATGCGATGTCAAATCCCACTACTCACATATGTGGGGCTAGACACATGTGGAATTTCAAGAATATTATATAATTTCCAAAACCTTATCACTAATTAAAGGGTTGAGGAAGTCAAAATCCTAACCCTTGATGACTATCAAGGTATGTTAAATACCGAGCCACTAGGAGGATAAAGGGGGTTCCATTCTTTAGCATTGTATTTGTTCCATAGTTGAGAATAGAATAAAGGAGTGGTATTTTGAGAGCCTAATAGAGGAGGAGATATTTTGTAACATCCATACAAGCCATATTGTCAAAGGCAACTCCACAGTGAATTCCTCTTTCTTGGTATTTGCTTTTGAAGAAAAGAGAGTAGAGCATAGACGTCACCTTCTAGATGGGTTTTCTCCCATATTAAGTTTCCTAGGATATATATTGTGTTCATTTGTGTGGATGGTTTTTTATTTTTCTCATTTATTTCATTTTCATATTTCAATTATTTTCATAATTTCAAGCAATTAACTAGTAATCAGTAATCCAGGATCTAAGAAAGTAATTGGCATAATATAATATTTCATAATATTATAAAATATGTTGTGAAAAACTATTCTTGTGGGATATTCACATCAATTTAAAAATCACATATTGACCAGGTTTTACCATATTTACTACATTGACCCACTAACCCTTAATGCTAGAACTCACTAACCCTAGTGACCAAGTAACCTGTAAACATGTTAACCTACTAGCCCCTAATCTCTAACCCACTAATCCCTTATCCCTAAACTAATAACCCAAAAATAGAATAAGATTTAAAATACTAACCCACCAATGACTTAGCCACTAACTCACTAACAACCTAACCATTGTTGAACATATTGACCATCTTGACTACATGGAATAGATTAACCATGGTTCGCCTTATTGACCATATTAACCATAGTTGGACATGGTTGACCATATTGATCACATTGATCCACTAAAATCTTATTCTCTAACCCATTAAAATCCTAAGCTACTAACCCTAATAACCAAATTTTAATCCTATTGACCACTAATCCACAAACCCACAAACACACTAACCCCTAAACCACTAATCAATGATCTCTTATCCACTAAGCCATTGACTATCTAACCACTAGTGACCATATTGACCATATTGACCATAGTTGATTAGATTCAACATAGTTGGCCATATTGACCATATCAACCATGGTTGACCACAATTGACCATGGTTGACCCACTAAGATTTATTCCTCTAACCTACTAACCATGACAACCCAATGAATTGTAAACCTTAAGTCATTGACCCGTAATCAATAACCCACTAACCACTATCCCACTATCCCACAAACCCACTAACACCTAATCATCCTTGACCATGGTTGGAAATATTAACCATATTAACCATGGTTGACTATTTTGACCGTGGTTGACCATATTGACCATGGTTGACCCACAAACCCTTATCCTATAACCCATTAACATCCTAACCCACTAACATGTTTCCCCTTAAAATTCTAATCATAATCCTTTGGCTAATAAGATACAAGTGGGAAGGATCTATTTTTCCAAGGTTGCTCAAGACTTGCACATGATGCAAACTACTTAGAATAAATTGCTTGCATGGGTGATCCAACATATGGCTAGTGAAGCATACAATGGCCCACTTAATAGGTAAACTAACCCATGGGGGAAAAAACCTATGACTTTGGGGTTTTCAAACTCAGTGGGGGAAATAACACTACCTCTACTTAATGATCGAACCAAGATCCCATTGACTATTATTATTGTTATTACTAATACTGAATCATTATGTATATTTATGATCAATGATTGAACATATCGACCATGGTTTATTTTGTTTCTCATATTGATCACATTGACCATGTTTCACATATTGACAATATTCATGGTTGACCATTGTTGATCAAGGTTAATCATCATTTATGATATTGACCACGATTGACCTGGATGGAAAAATTTAACATATTGACACACTTAATTATAATCCCCTTATCCATTAAGCTCCTAACCCTTGTAGCCTACTAATTTTGTAATGCATAACCCACAGTGACCATATTAACCATGGTTAATTGATCCATAATTCATAAAGAATATTGGATCCAATAAACTCAAATATGATGAAGGAACTAATTTGTAAGTGAGTAATCTTCAAGGGTAAGGTCGAAGGGCATGATTTGATTGATGGAAAGTAACCACATATCCAACACTACATAAGAATGGCTGAAAATATTGACAACTAAGACTCCTAGGAGGATACAGATTATTGTATCCATTCTTTGGTGTGCCTTACTTCATTATTCAATGTTTTCATAGACACGACATCAAAGGCTCACATAAGCCCGAATGTATGAATCATTAGGTCCATGTGAGATCGAATGATGATAGGGATTAGATCATTTTCACATACACCATGAGATAGACTTTAAATGATCACATAAGTTCAAATGAAGAGGCTCATAATAGGATTAAGTTGTTCAAAAATATTTTAAGTTTGTTTGTTTCCTTCCTCTATAGATTCCAAAGTCCTAGTCAAAGCTATACTTAATAGAGTACTTTGGGTCCATCATGAGCACCATTTAATCCAAGTCATTATGCTTGGGCCTTCCTAATGGGGGAGCCCATGTTTTATTAGCTGAAACGCTGTTATTGAAACAACGAGGGGAATTTTCCTTTGGATCAATCCTTTTCTACTTTTTATTTGAGCGGGTGTTGCTCCTACGCCTGCAAATATACCAGCAGTTATCTGGGCCAACCCAACCCTAGATGAGGTGATGGGGGGATTTTGGCACTTGACCAAGTTTTGGGAGATCCTTGGTCAAGTTTACCTATTTTGGGACTTCAACAACCTATTGAAGACGGAACGCAAGACGAAGTAGAGATCGAGGGATTTCGGCCCCTTTTTGGGATTTGGGAAAATGTAATGGGTATGGGATGTCGGCCCATGGGTTTAACCATGTTTAGGTCTATTTTGTAAAGTATAAATAAGTATCTAGGTGACATAAGTAGAAGGCCGATAAGATAAGTGCTAAGTGCAAGTATGGTTTGTAGATGCTCTGTGCGTATTGTGAGAAACTTGTAGAGCTAAGTGCAAGTGGTTGTAATAGACTGTGAAAGGCTTTGTGCTAGACCTAGCTCAGAGAAGGAGGATCTGGCGAGGTGCGCATAGATCTCCTGTCCTATGCAGAGTAGGGTTTTTATGTCTCTGTGCATGTAGATGACTAATTGAAGCTAATACAAAAGAAGAGTTGGTGGACGTAGCCCCAGGGTGGGTGTGAACCACGTAAATACTGTGTTATTCTTCTCTGTGCGATGTTCTAATGTATTTATGTGTTATTTTCTAAGTGCTTGATATAGATAGATATATCTATTTGTGCTTTGTGCTTATGATGACTTTGGATGTTATATCTGATATAGGTGAATATTCTTAGTGCTTGAATATGCCATATATGATCTATTTATTTATGCTAAGTGCTTAGATACATTAGATCTGGGTGAATGCCACGGTGCTCTATTTTATATGTGAAGTAGATATTGGTTAAATAATAATGAACTGACGGTGCTAAGTGCTCTATTAAGTATTATAATCATAGATCTGTGTCCCAACTAAGGTTTTATACACCTGAGTCTTGAAACCACCCCTACCTCTACCTCGGGTGAGACTTCATTTGCTTCGCAGGTGTTGCTGAAAGGGCTGGTAGTTAGGGTTTTGTTGGTGTGCTGTTATAGCGTTGAGACATAGGTCTGCCCCTGTGCCAACAAATGGTTCCGTTACTGGGACCTGAAACTGTGATTGCTAGGAACTGAGGAAGAAGAAGCTCTGTGCAAAGATCCGACCTAACATTGTGAAATCTCTATGCGTAGATCTGTTGCTCTAGTGTGCAGTACTCTACTTAGTTTGAAAAGCTCTATGCTAAGGAAAATAAGTCCGATCTAAAGAAAAGAGGTAAGATCTAAAAGTTTTGTGCTCTGAGAAAGGAAAAAGTGAGACTTTTTGATTAAAAGAGGCAAGATCTGAAATCTCTTTTCTCTGATAAAGGTAAGAATATTGAAAAGTTCTAGATCTGAAAGCTTTGTGCTCTATAGAAGTAAGATAAGTGGAATTTTTTGTTTCAATAGTATGAATCTAGGTATGTTTGATAGATTCTATCCTAGCTTGAAAAATAGGGTATTAATAGATGAAAGAAGATTTGATATGAGTAGATATGATAAGAATAGTGAAAAATATGTTATACCTATGCATAGAAAGAATGTTTGGACTAATAAGTGTATGCAGGACCCTAGAAAGAAATGTTTACAGGTTAGCTACCATGATCCTAGCACACAGTGCATGAAAGGCTGGGGATCATTTAAAAGAAATAAATGATTAACCCTCTATTACAGTTGCAAAAGAACGAGACATCTTGCGAAGGAATGCCCTGGGAGAATACCTAGTTGCCTTTGTTGCAAAGCTATGGACCATGAAGTATTGGATTGTCCTAGAATGATTTCTAAGCTTGAAGAAATGAACATAAGACAAGAAAACCCTAAGGTAGATACTGAAACTAAGATTATGACAGAATCCTAGAAACAATCAAAGAAAGTATTGCTACATATGAAAGAAACCCTGAATGACCGCCAACATGTCAGATTATCAAAGATATTCAAAGAAAAATAATGCCTTGAATAAAGAATAGGGGAATTCGACATTGACTGTGTTCTAGATGAGGAAACACAGGTGAATATCATGACAGAGAGAAATTGGGAAGCTATAGGGAGGCCTGCTATGATTTCTTCATTAGGAGGAATAAGACTATTCAAAGGAAAGTTGATAAACCTATGTGGAAAGCGCACCCGAATACTTATGAATGCCAATGGAACTTCGACAGAGGAATATTTTGAGATTATTAGATTTATTGAGAACAATGCCCCATTTACTATGCTATTAGGAAAACCTTGGATTGAAAGAGATCAGGCCATAAGGAAAGAACAAGAAGAAGTTTTAGAACAACAGAAGAAAGAGTTAAAATAATTCATGACTAGAAGGATCACACACTTGATTGAAGAAAAAAAGAACAGATCAAAGCTATTTAACACCAGAGACCCAGATGTCGAAGTTTCAAGAAAACTATAAGACCCAAAAAAGATTGAAGTACCTATTCCAGATAAAGAAAAAGGATCACCCTCAAATATTAGGAAAGAATCTCAACAATGCGAAGTACCTATGCCACAAGAAGATAAGAATCAGAATGGAAAAAGGCATACCGAGACGAAGCTCATTGGGAAGAAGGCTAGAAAGATAAGTAAGAAGAGATCTAAGATCGAAAAGTTGTAGAAGGTTCAAGAGGGAACCTCGCCAGAGGAAAATTTTCAAAATTGGAGCTTCGCCGGGATATCAGAACAATGACACATGGCACTTCGCCATGGCGAAGCAATATATCCATTGGGGACATTATAACCATTATACCAACGCTCCGAACGGGTAGAAATACATTTATGGATAGATAGCTCACCATCTGACTGTTGGGACCACACCATAAAAGACAAAACAATGTTAATGAAGGCTTCATACCCCTTGCAAGAGACCCATTGTCGAGTTACCTATTTATCCCATCGTGCCATGCACCGAGAACAATTTTTCCAACTGAGATTTTGAGCCCGTAGAATAAGTTGATTTTTCACAGTGATCATCGCCCTCTTCCTCTCTATCCCATTAATGTGTCTAAGTTACCTTTCGAACCCAAGATTTCTCACCCCGAGCGTGTATGTCGGACGAGTTGAGCGCTGTAGAGAAAGCTGTTGAAGAATTTCTAATCGACCTCATGACTGAGAGAGTCATGTCAATGTCTATAGGTGTAAAAGCATCATCAAAGAGAGGACTGCCAACCTCTCCATCCACTGTTCGTGGAGCCGGACCATCCCAACCATCAGATGAAAAGCGAACCAAGCACAGGGATGATCTAGCGAATGCCAAATTGATCCTGACCATATTACCCGCCTATATACCACCTCTGAGTGGTGCAGTAAATTGAGATAGCTTGCCCAGATATTTTGAATACACCTTGGTTATGACGTACCTCCCGAAGGGGATACGCGCAGTTCGAGCAGACCAAGATAATATTGCAGTGTTGAGGTTTAGCGACTTCAACCTCAGAGATCACAAAGTCTATAACATGCTCGCCTCACATAAGTACCTGACCAGAACTAAGGGGAATAATTTGAAGATAATTCCCCAGTCATGGACTATGAACCTCGCACAGTCCACCTTGCTGAATGTCATGAAGATTCCACACTTTAGAAGACACCAGGAGGTGAATGCATGTGTCAAGCTACTGCTGTCTTATTACCATGGCAGCTATTTGTGGCTAAACCATTGTATAACAGTTGATCCGATGCTGATCAATCGGATCACAAGGTTGATTATGAAAGGACCTAATCCTCAAGAGTTTTACCCAAGAAAATCCATGGATCGCTCTCTAGCAAAAAATATCAATGACACTTATGGCAATGTCGGGAAGGGCATGCGAGGCTATAAGGTAGCTTCTATCCAGAGTGGCGTAGTGCACCTTGCTTGTCAGTTGATTGCAGGGAAGTTAGTATGAAAGAACCGACCTACCCAAGTCACCATTTTTGTAGTCGACCTCGCACGGAAGTGCACGGAAGGCCTTCAGATGAACTGGGTGAAGTACCTAGCGAACCAGTTCGAACTTGAATGCAGAGAAGCACAGGACCAAGGATATGAATTTCATTTCAGCTGTCTCTTGATCCTTATAACTTTTATTACCTGGGAGATGCTGGAAGGTACGACCTTCTCGGACATCGAGCCATTTGAACCACTGGTCACAAAGTTCAGTACACTATGGTACTCAAGCGATATGAATAAACAATGGTAGTCAAATGCTATTTTACATACCTACTACAATCATCTGAAGATATCCATACAGTCCGAGCCTCTCATGATTCCGAACACTCTACACCAGTTCAGGCTTTTGATGAAGTTCAACATAGATCGACATTTTATTTACATCACAGCGCGCGTCGATGAATGCAAGCAACAAATTCAATCCTACTATAAGATGACAGAGGAGGGCTTAGAGGAGATCACTAAGGACTGGTTGGTAGACCTCCTTATTTCAGCAGACCCTTCAGAGATATCTGACATCGACAACCCAAAAGCTGTGTAGGATACACTTGGACCTAGCAGGACAAAGAGGACCGAAGAGGTCCAAGAATTAGACAGTGCATCTGTGAATACTTATTCCATATCACTAGATCAAGGAGGTGATGGTGAAGAGTTAGATGAAAAAGAAGTCGAACAGATGCAAGGAGACAAGGTTGATCCCCTGGATAAGAGGAAAGGATTGTTGATTAAGGTTGGTTGTCATTGATGTCAACCCTTGAAGAAAGACCCATAGCACAAAGGTTTGGGTAATGGACCCAATAGTGTTTGATGTAAATATGACTCATTATTTTTTTGTCATGGTTGATAAGAAGTAAAT